>WBNO01007798.1:133985-159059 GCA_013400575.1 Peucedramus taeniatus
GGGCGCGGGGAGCCCGGATAGTGGGACGGGGAGCGGCCGCCCCGCTGTGGGGCGCAGGGCCGGGCGGTGTCGCTGTCCCGGGCAGCGCTGCACACCTCGCTGGGTTGCCCTGGCCGAGGAAGCGCTGCCACGGGCACCTCCGAGCGGCCGGGCTGAGCCGTGCTGGAAGCGCCCGCGGTCCCTGAGCAGGATGTGAGTCTTTGCAGAGAACTGACGTTGCCCAATGTTCTAAAAGTTTTAACTAGTTCCTTGCAGATGAGGGGTTTTTAGGAGAGCGCGGGGAATTAATGTACCTGAGGTTTTTGAACAGGCAGATTTTGGTTGCCTTGTGTCCCTGTGAAACCGGCCAGACAGGAGCTGCCAATGCAGTGTCGCTGTAAAAAGTGAACCAACCAACCTGAGCGAACTTTGAGTATGAACTCCTAGCTGGTCACTCTCTCGTGGTTTTTGAGGATTATTAAGGATTTGTTTTGTTGGTCGCTTTTTTGTTTTGTTTTGGGGTGGTTTTTTTTTCAGATATAAAGAGCGTGTAGGAGGGGGAAGACATCTGCTTTTGCTTTTTAATTCTTTAAACAATAGCAGTGAGACAGGAAAATGGGCAGTTGTCGTCTAAGCTGGACAGCTTTATATGATATAGTGCACTTTCAGCAGTCTGAAAAGGGTAGATAGGTACAGCTATAGACAAATGTAAAACAAAATGTGTCCTTTGGGATGAAGCCATCTATAATCTTTTCCTGCACACATATCCTGTCTTTTGTCTAGTCTGGCACTTCTCCTAACGTTTGGCTATGTCCTTACCCTTGTTTTACCAGACCTCTGCTATGCTGCTTTCTCTCTTATTTAAACAGACCCCAAGAAAACAGACGAGTTCTGCAATTTTACTTTATGCTGGACATTGTAGAGTTACAAAGTGTAAACTTTGGCAAAGGGAAAATTACAATATTGCTTAGGCATCTCACATAACCATGGTATCCCAAACCTTGTTAGTCATAGAGATTGACAGTAATACATTAAAGAGTCTCTGCAAGTCTTTGGATGGTTGGGCTCTGACTTTGTCTTGTCTGCCCCTCTGTTTTTAGGAAATGTGACCACAGTAACTGGGTGAGGGGTTCAGCAGAACATCACCAACTTTCACAGAGGAGCTGTGTCCCCCCACGCTCTGGTGTGCACACAGAGCAGTGAATGCTGGGCTGCTACATGCTGTGTGAAAGAGCTGCTACGTGTGCCCTTTCTATTCTATCAAAAAGCCAATTTCCAAAGTGCAGATAGACTTAAGAAAAAGGAGGCAGCTTAAGCCCGGGAGCAGCCTCTTTAAGCAGTTTTGAAGCTGCTGACTCATGTAGGAAAAAGCCCCATCAACTGAAGCTGTGACAGTTGAAAACAGTTCCCCCTTCCCTTTCTGTGGGCTGTGCTGCTTTCAGAGGGTGATTTGGTGACCCTCCCAATGTGTGGCTGTGGTGTGGTTCAAAAGCAGAGCTGCTGCTGAGCAGATGGGCGAGACCCACTTCCTTTGTCTAAGCCACCGTGCTCAGGCTGCTGTTGCTGAGCTTTGGAGCGGTCAGGCTGAGCCATGGCAACTTCTCAGCAAAACCCTCATGTGGCAGAGGGTTTGGGAGATAAAGTGGTGGAGGGAAAGAGTAGTATATGGTATCAGTAGACACCTGAAAGGAAAAATAAATGATTGTTAACAGCTCATCTTATGAAATCCACCAAAAAATGCACTTAATGGGCCTTACTCACCACCACTCCCAGCGTGCTCAGCTGTAGGGCTGAACAGCACAGCTGCTAATCAGCTCCTACCAGTAACCATTACTTGTATATGTCATCTGCTGGGGAAATAACTTTTCCTATGTGGAGGGGAAAAAACATAAGCTTAAATACCCACCTGTTTTTTCACTATCAGGTGTTAAATCACTGTGTTCAGTTGTGCTGTAATTTTTGGGTGTCTGTGTTTTGGGACACGTGGCATGCCTGGGTGTCCTGGAGGAGTGCAGTGTTCATAACCATGCTGTCTTTGAGGGGCTGGATAGCTGTAGTTTAGTCTCTGAAATTTATCTTGCCAGCTTGCTTCACTGGAAGTCTCTGGAGAAGAACTGATGTTATATCTCACGTGAAGATGAGCCATGGTGGTGTGTGTGAGGACAACTTTTCCCTAGTCTCCTTTGCAAATGAGTTCATTTTGCCCTTGCTATTGACTGACTTCTGTCATTCCCCTCTGTGGCATCTTTCTGCTGTGTAGGATATTAACATAACCCGTGATCACACTGAGTGCTGTTAAAATATTTCTCCTCCTTGGCATGAAAAGGACTCATGATCAAAACTATCCAACTTCAGCATAAAAAGGGTTACTGATCAAAACTATGAAAATATTATAAAGACAACTTTAGAACTGATTGTTATGAAGAAATTTTAACTTTTGAATTGCTGCTGAGGATTGATGTGAGGGCAAGATAAAAAGTTAGGAACTGTAGAGAAAAATGCTTTAAAAAATTAATTTTGTAAGAGATGCTAGTTTCCTACAAGCCTTAAACAAATCACCCTTCAGCATTTTATTTTGGTAATGTGTTCATGTGTTGATCTCTGCTTCTTTTTGCTAAGGAGTTAGAAAAGGGAAACTGCAGTAAACTTTGAATCATCCAAGCCTCAGAAGATACATAGAATGGTTCAAAGGTGAAAGGCACATTTTGGAAAGCTGGAGCCCTTCCCATTCAGTAGCCACTCCTTAAAGGAAAACTGGACACTTGCCTGGCTCACAGTGGTTTCTTTCTAGTTACCACAGCATCCTGCTGGGAAATCTTTGCCCCCCATTACTTTAATTGAATTGTTATGGGATGGTGCTGTTAATCAGTTTCCCAGGTTTATTTCATTCAGATTCATATGATTCTCCACGGTATATGGTCTGTTCTTTTTTATGTCAAAAGCAAAACAAAAATCATTAAAAAAGAGTGAAACAGTTGCTTACCTTTTTGTGAAAATACAGCAAGTAAACAAGAAGAGTTGACTGTGCCTGTCCTGCTGAGAATAGTTTCAGCATCACCTCAAAATCATCTGCTTCTCATATTTATGCTTTCCATGTCTGCACCTTTGCTTGTCAGGCCTGGTTTAAGCTCAGTTGGCAAGTAAGCCCCACAGAGCCACTCACTCCCCCACCACTGGGATGGGGGAGAGAATCAGAAAGGTGAAAGTGAGAAAAACTGTGGGTTGAGATAAAGACCATTTAATAAGTAAAGCAAAAGCCATGCATACAAGCAAAGGAAAACAAGGAGTTGTTTTTCACCACTTCCCGTGGGCAGGCAGGTGTTCAGCTGCCTCCAGGACAGCAGGGATCCATCATGCATAACAATGACTCGTGAAGACAAACACCATCACTCTGAACGTCCCCCTCTTCATCTTTATTCCCCCAGCTTTATATGGTGAGTTTGATGCCTTACAGTATCCCTGTGGGTAGCTGGGGTCAGCAATCCCAGCTGTGTCCACTCCTGATTCCTGTACCACCAGCCTTCTGGCTGGCAGGGGTGTTAGAGAAGCAGAAATGGCCTGTGCAAGCCCTGCTCAGCAAGAACAAAAACAGCTCTCTGTTATCAACACTGTTTCCAGCCCAAATCCAAAACACTGCCCCATACCAGCTACTGGGAAGGAAATTAACTCTATTCCAGCCAAAACAGGCACACTCAAGTAGGGAAACTAGGTTAAATACTTCTGCCGTCCAGAGCTTTGTTAATGTACCCTGGATGAGCCAATGCATCAAGTAATGTTTCATGTTGGTTGGACCTCTACAAGGTAAAACCAACAAGCATTCCCTCAGGTGCTGAGGAGGTAGTCATATTCTTGCAAATCTTGCAAATCTGACAGTGGTTGACTTACTGTGCTGCAAACCAAACTGGTCTTTTGCTCTAATTGCTTCCTGGCTTGTGAATGTCATTGTCTACAGTTTTGGTATAAAAGTGTGTCCTCAGCTACTGCCCAGACCTGTTCATCTGAGTACTCTACAAAAAGGAGACAAGGGTTTTCATGGCAAGTGCTTTCTAGGACTTGCCTTTCCTTGAGCTTCTTATACCTCTGCCTGCAGTGTGGCTTTATCTTCACTTATCTTTGCTTCATTATGCCAGTAGTGAGGACTTCCTGTGTGGATGAGTTGTTCTTAGAAGCATTTTCAGCTCTTGGGTAATCCCTGTGGTGCTTTGGGAACTGGGAAGGGAGAGGACCAAGAAGTTAACTGGTGCCTTGTTGTGGGAGAATCCTTCCCCTCTTCTTGTGGCAGACCTGCTAAATGCTCAAATAACTGATGGCAGCTTAAAACACTCCAGTATAGTCAGCTGCACATAAAAAAACTTGCTGGCACAGCAGGTGAACAGGTTAGTGCAGGGTAGGAAAAACACATGTGTAGGTAGTCCCTTGAAAGCTCTGGGTGAGACTGGGGAAAGGTGATAAGATACTGTTGGAGATAAAATATGAGATAAAATATTGGTGTTTTTCTGCACAGAAGCCCAGTGTTGAAAAGGCAAGAAAGGCTTTAATTATCAAGTTCTGAATCCTCATCGACAGCAGATGGCTCCTCATTGAGCTCTGTAGTTTTTAATAAATGTCAGAAAGGGCACAACAGCCTCATCAAAGCTGGGAACATCCTTGTGAATGCTTCACCTGGGATAATAGACTTGGAGGAAGAGAGGATCCCTTTGTATGCTGTGCTGGATCAATATTCATATTGATCATTAAACAGAACAGGGGAAATGCAGCATTTTCTCACTTGTGTTGTCAGCTATGATGCAGAACACCAGCACTCAAATGAAAGCAGATCTTGCTGCCCTTCAGGCTGATAATGCCTTATATTTTTATAAGGGCTTTCTTGTGATGCCATGTACAATAATTACTGATGACTGCAACAGAACAAGGACAAAATGACTGAATATTAAGTGATAGGCTTTAACAGAATCATTAGAAAAAATCCCTATGGTTCGTAGCCAGTTATTTTTGTTTCCTCTTGAGGGTTCATCCAAGAGCAGCCACTCACTCTTTGCCCTCAGTGGAAAGCACCATAGCAGTTACTGTGAAGAAAATTAACTCCATCTCAGATAAAACCACTGCACCTTTTTATATAAGGGGTTTTGTCAGGCCACATAATTTACCTTAAAAAGTCTGATTAAGGGTCTGAAGTGTTAGAACTAATTTTTTTCATAGCGTAGTCTGTTCTTCCATACAGGTATTCACAATTTTTATTTTCCTCATTTTCAGTGATTGTAGCTAGCCAGTTTGGGTTTGGTTTTAACAGCATCTTTTCTTTTCTTTTCTTTTCTTTTCTTTTCTTTTCTTTTCTTTTCTTTTCTTTTCTTTTCTTTTCTTTTCTTTTCTTTTCTTTTCTTTTCTTTTCTTTTCTTTTCTTTTCTTTTCTTTTCTTTTCTTTTCTTTTCTTTTCTTTTCTTTTCTTTTCTTTTCTTTTCTTTTTTCTCCCATTAATTTAGGTTGCAAGTGCTGTTTTTCAATATACCTCTATCTAGGCTGCATTTGTGGAACAGTAATTGAAGTGTGGATGTGTTTCTTGTGAAGGGTGCCTGAAGGCTGGATGTATACCTTTGTGTACTGTTGTGACTTGCATAGCAAAAGCCTGAAAGAGATTTTCAGGTTTTATTTTTTATATAAGCATGAGGAGCTTAGTGCTAAATCTTCCTGCTTTTGTTCCAAGGAACGGATACTTGAGCTGAAATGTGAGCATTAATCTCTGAAGTATTTTCATTACCAAAAAGGAACAACTGGCTTGTTCAAGCACCCTTCCTTAAAAATGCAAATATACCCTTGGACACTAAGCCCCAAATACACTTGCAGTTGACCTTAGGAAGTTGTAGAGAGTTTAAAACCCAACTGCCCTCCCTGCTCCACTGAAATGAGTTACATGATGGCCATAGTATGACAATAATATCCAGCTTTGTTTGTCATGGCATAGGAAATGAGTGAGAGCAAACCTGGCCCTGCTCTTGGTTTACCATGTCAGTGACAACTTCAGGCTTCCTTCTCAGTGGGATTTTGCATCACTCTAACCAGGCAAGCTGACATGCTTCTCCCTGGTGACCGTGGGGGCTTCCAGTATAAACATAACATAACTGGGAGAAGCCAGGCAGAGCCCACAAAACTTCAGGTCACTTCTCTGTGATCAGGACATCTTTATTCTTAATAAGAAGGTCTAATTCTAATGAATTTTTCTTTCCTCAACACAGTGGTGTTTGGTCATAGGTTAGACTGGATGGTCTCGGAGTTGTCACATAAATTGTGCCCAGCTCTCATGGCCTGTGTCCTTGGCTTTTTTGATTAACAGTTCAGTCCAGTGTTTCCATCATGGTTAATTCTTCCAATTTGTGTGCATCACTGAAGTGCTTTTTCCTGCCCCACTCCCAGCACTGAGCAGAAGCAAGTTGCTGTCAATTTTATTCTGAGAGTAATATTCTTGTTTCTTTCCCCCACAGGATTTAAACTGTCTCGTAAGAAATAGTAAGTAATTTTTTTTTCTTTGTTGCAGTTTTCTCATCAGATCATGCTTCTTTTTTTTCTTTTTCTTTTTCTTTTTTAACTGGGTTCATACAGCATGTTTTTCCTGCTAGAATTAGAGGGTTGTAAAGGGAAACAGTGCTATCCTGCCTTGCTTTGGGAGTTTCCTGTTTGATCCATTATAAGCTCCAGTTAGAAGAGGAATGGAAATATGTCTTTTTTGGGATAGAGTTTGGGGGTAGGTTGGTATTTGGGTTGAGTAAAACCCAACCCAACTTGTTTCATTTCTATTTAAAGCTGGGGTCATAATTTTTTTAAGAAACAGGAATTTAAGGACAAGTTTGCCAGTAAATGTTCATTACAAGCCTTTATGATAATATGTGATGAAAAATTAATGTATGAACTAGAATTTAAAAAGGGGCATAGAGGGGTGCAGTTGAGAGCAGTCAATGTAAATTATTGGGTGTAAGGGGTCAAGTCTTAGCAATGGCAAGTATCTGAAAGACCTTAATATAATTATGGGTAATGTTCTGAAAAATGTTCTTAAAAAAAAAAGGAAAATGTTCTGAAATTATCCATTTGGTACCTGGAGGCAGCTGGGCAGTGCTGCAGAACTCCTTGGCTTTTCCTTGCAGCCCTTGTTCTAAGCAGGCTCATTCCTGCCCCAGTGCCCAACCCTGTGTCATACTGGCACAAGTATTTCTGTAGCCAGTAGTATTTTTTGCAGTATTTTTGTTAGGCTTGCCAGATCAGGGAGAGGACTGTGCTGAAAATAACCAGATTTAAAGCTTCTTTGGCAGGAGAGGGCTTGGGTGGGATCAGGTTGGATGATATTTCCCACTGGCACACAGCTACTGGAATACAGCTTGACAACATGGCTAAGCCAAACTGCATCACCACCACTAAAATGCTGCCTAAGTTAAATACTTGGTTTAAATTCTGCCTTATGGCTTTTGTTATGTTTTTCTGTTCTAGGGGCAATCTATTTTTTTTTCTTGTCAGGCTTTTTATAGATATTTTTTGTAAAATGACCATTTGAGGATTGTCTAATTATTCGTAAGCCTAAAACCATACTATTTGACTGGAGGGATAGTGCCCACTTTCCACTGTTTCCATCACATATCCATCAAAATAGACCCCAAAGTGGACTTTAGGGGGGGCTGACTGTGCTATTTTTAACATGCTCTGAGAAGTCAAATGTGTTACAAAAGCCTAAGTGGATCATGTCTGTCTAATGCCTGTCATAACTGATTTCACTTTCTGATGACTTTACAGGACCAGTTCTCCCTAACACTGTGTTGGCAAGCATAGTTTATTTTTCTGTCCAGGGAGCTCATTAATTTAGGCAAGGCATAGCAGGCAGTTGTTGGAAGCTGAATTCAGATGTATATTCAGAATTGAGGAAAAGCAGTTTGTAGACCCAAGGTAATTAACTATTGGAGCAATTTCCCTGGGTATCTGGCAGATTTCTTATCTGAAGGCTGGAAATTAGCACTAACACAGGTCTGTTTCAGCAGAAGATTGAAGGAGATATGAGTAAACTTACTTGACCTGTTTAGCCTGACTACATTGATTGTGACAAGTACTAACAGATTTTAAGGAAAAGAGGAAGTGGAAGTTACTAGAATAAGTTCAGATTATTACAGGCAATTTACAGAGTGCTTCCATACAGAAAACTGCCTTTCTGAGCTGGAAGCAGTGTGTCACCCAGTTTCCCCTCAGAATAAACCTGACCCAAAGAGCAGATCATAATTGCAATTAAGCAGAGCTTCCTCAGCCCCACTCTAAATGTGGGTTTCATTTGCTGGACAGGCACTTGCATGGAGTCAAGCTGGCTGAAGGTTGCTGAATGGACTCCTTCTGCTCCAAGCAGTCTCCACGTTTCTTCGGATGTTTTCCGTCAGGAGGATGGAAAACTGGTCCCTGTACTTCAGATAGAGTGGAAAGTGGCTACGGATGGTAAGTGGTGGTTGTTTAATTTGAGCATGGAGCAGAGGAAAAAGGTGTGACCTAGTAAGGATAGAGAGGAGAATTATGACTTCAAGTCATGAAAGCAGAATCTTTGAAATTGGAGAGGTTGGCTGCTTAATATTGTTTGGTGGGTGTAATCTCATCTTTGTGTGCCTTGATAAAGCAATAATTGTCTCATTGTTGGAGCTTAAATGGCTACCAATAAGTCACGTTTTTTCACCCCAAATATCTTTTGGTTGTTTGTCTGTAAATGATGCTTCCCTTGCATAGTCTTGTCCAAAGTTTTGCACTGCTTTAAGACAGAATTAAACACATTCATTTCTTCCTTTCTGCAGGGGCTGTGTCTGAGGGCTGTAGAGTTATGATCTCTAGCTATGGTAGTGTAGACACAGGTGTGACTCAGGTAACCCAGTCATTTAACTCACCTGTGCTTGTCAACTCTCTCACCAGGACCATGTGTACCAAAATAAAGGCGTGTTTGCTCTGGCACCCAAGTTGCACGGGGCAGCTTTGGGAGGCAGAGCTCAACACCATCAATACCACATCTGTGGAACTGCCTGGGTGTGTGGAGAATGCTGTCACCTTCTCCTTTGCTCCTTCATTTGCACAGATGTAGCTTTGCCATGCAGGACAGCCTTTAGGCTGAGAGTGCTGTTAGTCAACCCTGCATGCTCGCTTTTCCATGGCCATTTATCTTTATGTTAGGATCCTCAGCACCTCAAAGAAGTTAGACTGTAGCAAGGCTAGGCATGTGGTGCTCTCTGTGGGGGCTGCAGCGTCTCTGTGTGCAGAGGAGAGAGAAAAGTGAACATGTCCCTCTGTCCCTGTGCCTGCAGCCAGCATCCGCTGTCTGGAGGGAGCAGAGCTCGCCGTCATGCAGGTCAACAGTAATCAGCAGATCTGTGCCCAGTTTGACTTCCAGAACAATTTGCCTCTTCAGGTCCGTCCGGATGGAGGCCGGGTGAGTGCAAAGGGCTCCAAATTACGTTTTCTAGTCCGTGGAATTGTTTCTGCTTTCACTGTTTTATGGCAAGGTTGTTGATTAAACAGTACAGACTGCTTAGAGTCTGTATTGGACCTGAGATCTGCTCTCATTCCCCATTTTTCTTTCACTCCGCCCATCCTTCAGGTTTTCAGAATTGCTGCTTTTAGTTGCCTAGTATGTGTCATCAGTCGGGAGGTTGCTTAAAGCAAATAATTGTAGGAGTTCTTGCATTCTGCTTGAGAGCATGACATTTTATAGCTTTTAAACTCAACTCTTACTATTGCTTCCACTTCTTTCTTGTACTCTCTTGTTGTGGAGGAAAGGACCAACCTTTGGGGGTGGTCCTTGAGCTTACACTCCTTCTAGGAAACTCATCAGAAAAGTGCTGAGCATCCACAACAGTAAGGAATATAATCAATAAGGAGTTCATTCCTTAACCACACAGAATTTGGCCATAGTTAGCTTACCACTTACCAAATACCACTCTCCCAGAATTTGCACAGCATTGCTGATGCAGAAAACAGTATAGATTTAAGAATATATGTATGTAATGGCCAGGTACAGAACTACATATGTATAAATGAAATTCTAAATGCTTAGCACTTGCAAAGTGCAACAAAATTCGTACTAGACTGAAATTTTCATCTTGAAACTGCATTTTTTATTCTAGTCTCCTTTCAGTTCAGAATGTAGTTTGGTGGAAGTTCCACACAGTATTTTGGCATAAAACTGTTGTATCAGCTCAAAGATCGCAAGAAAAAACTAATTCTAAACAGAAGAATTGAGACAGACAAAGGGACGGGTATATTTAATACACTTGAATTCAAATTTTTCATGGTCAAGCTTCAGTTAAAGGGTTGCATGGGATGAGGGAACACAGTGGAACAGGGCCAAGTCAGCTGTTAAATTCAGTGCTTAAAGAACAACATTGTCCTTTAAAGTCCTTGTGGATGTGTTTTGTTTTCAGTGGAATTTCACTTTTGACCGTTTTGAAGTAGAACCAGGCCAGACTTACCAAGTGACTGTGTATCACCTGCCCAAACTGGGCATAAATGGAGACTACAATTGCAAGTCCACGTCTCTCACAATGCCTGGTAAGAGGTGATTTAGTTCCCTTGGGCCTTGAGTTTAGGAATGTGGTGGTTTGTAGACCTCTGGCAGGAATGTGGTGGTTTGTGGACCTGACATCACTGCTGCTTTTACTTAATTTAAAATCTTTCAGAGTTGCCCCTCTGCTTGTGGCAGCTGGAAGTACAGGCCAGAATTTCCAAATCAGAAGTTTGGCTTCTGGTACTAAATCCTAGACATGTGAAGTTCAATTTCAAAGGCACAGTTAGGCATAATTTACCAAGAAACTTGGTAGTGCTGGGTGCCTGACTCTTTCTTGTAGAAGTGAAAATTTTCCTATTGCTAAAAGAATTTTTACTGTGTTCCCCAAGGTTCCTGAGCATCTGCAATCCCTCTGTCTGCACTGACTACTTCATAAATATTTGATGCTTCATACAGATCTTGAAAACTGGTTCTTAACTTAATTCTTACCTTGCTCATAGTTGTCAACCTGATTTTGTAGTTATAAAATGGCAAAGTGTGGATTGTGTCAGTCAATGTGAGCTGGAAAAGGAGAGGGAGTACTTCATTTTCAGCCCTTGGACCCTTTTTCCTGCCTGTTCACACTAAGAACTTCTGGCTTTTATCCTCTACTACTCTTCAGAAACCTAATGTGTGGTGTTAAGCTCAGCAGCTGCAGGGAGCTTTGCTGGTTAGAGCTTACACATGAATTACAGAGACACTGTAAATTCATAAACTTTGTAAAGTTTAAGTTGGTAACTTTGAAAGTTAGAAATTTGAGATATGAAATATTTTATCTCAACTGTCTAAGCAGAGAGTTGTTCCTTTTCCTTTGTCCCTGGAGGAGAGACGTAATTTAAGGCTGAGAGTTTTAAATCCCACACTGCTAAATGTTGAATATGTAACTCCGGATTTAACTCTGAGGGAAGTCCCAAAAAGTAGGGCCAATCTGCTAAATAAAGGGAATTAGAAATGTGGAAGAGTGTTTTAGGATTAAGAAAGATTCCAGCCTCCTAATTTTCCTGTGTCAGAATGCCTTTGGAGGAATCTGTTGCTGAGGTATGATTATAAGGTGTGGGGATGAATATGAAGTTTTAATTCTAGTATTGTGACCCTTTCTGCACCAGTGTTACATTATTGCTATACTATTAAGTGTGGTATGTTTTTAGTCTCATTCATTTTCTCTTTTCTGAGAAGAAAAAGAAGAACCAAACACACTATGACATCAGTGAAAGTACTGGTTTATATGCTGGAAACCAGTACTGTTCTTCTGCAGAATTTTGCCATTGTTCTAGAATAAAGGTGTCTACTTGTTCAGGAGAGATTGGCTCGGTCTCTGGCTTCTGACAAAAAAATGTGGGGTTTTTCCTAAATGGAAGTACAATCTTTCTGACTAGCTACTGATGGTCTTTCTTGCAGACTGCAGGGATTCTCTGATGAAAAGAACCATCCCATGTATAAAGACAGGTAAAAATTTTTGAGTCACGTAGACTTGGTTGGAATATTTGACAGTTGAGAAACACGGGAATATCTGCCCTACTTCCAGGCAGCTTGTGGGAACCCAGGATCCAGGGTGAAAGTCTAGATGATACAACTCTGCTCGTGAGCTTCCACCCATGGATGGAGCCAGCCCGGTACCAAATCCATGTGGCCAGTTACCTGAATGAGAAGAGGTGTAAAATGATCACACAGGATTTCACTGAGGTAAGTCCCTTCCCAAGTCATACCTGCTCTGGAGATTTAGGCAAACATCTTAAATGCTTGCTAAACCAGGACATTTGAACAACAATTTTCAAGGAATTATTTTTTTAATTGTCTTTGGAAAGAGTAATTCGGTAGATAAAAGATCAAAAAAGAGGTTTTATAATGCGTGAAGCAGCCTATAAACACCTGCAAAGTAAAATTTTATATTTGACTATCTGGGCTTTTGTCACTGCATTACTGCGGTCGCAGGGAGATGTCCGGCCGCTCACCCCGAGACCGACGCAGTCACGAGAGGGGCCGCTCCCAGATCCCTGTCCCGGGTAGCTCTGTGTGCAGGGGCTGCTCTCAGCTCCCAGATCCATGTTCTGGGTAGCTCTGTGTGCAGGGGCTGCTCTCAGCTCCCAGATCCATGTTCTGGGTAGCTCTGTGTGCAGGGGCTGCTCTCAGCTCCCAGATCCATGTTCTGGGTAGCTCTGTGTGCAGGGGCTGCTCTCAGCTCCCAGATCCATGTTCTGGGTAGCTCTGTGTGCAGGGGCTGCTCTCAGCTCCCAGATCCATGTTCTGGGTAGCTCTGTGTGCAGGGGCTGCTCTCAGCTCCCAGATCCCTGTCCCGGGTAGCTCTGTGTGCAGGGGCTGCTCTCAGCTCCCTGATCCATGTTCTGGGTAGCTCTGTGTGCAGGGGCTGCTCTCAGCTCCCAGATCCATGTTCTGGGTAGCTCTGTGTGCAGGGGCTGCTCTCAGCTCCCAGATCCATGTTCTGGGTAGCTCTGTGTGCAGGGGCTGCTCTCAGCTCCCAGATCCATGTTCTGGGTAGCTCTGTGTGCAGGGGCTGCTCTCAGCTCCCAGATCCATGTTCTGGGTAGCTCTGTGTGCAGGGGCTGCTCTCAGCTCCCAGATCCATGTTCTGGGTAGCTCTGTGTGCAGGGGCTGCTCTCAGCTCCCAGATCCATGTTCTGGGTAGCTCTGTGTGCAGGGGCTGCTCTCAGCTCCCAGATCCATGTTCTGGGTAGCTCTGTGTGCAGGGGCTGCTCTCAGCTCCCAGNAGTGCTATTACATTTGTATTTGTCTTTGTTTTGTCTAATATTCCTAGTAAAGAACTGTTATTCCCACTCCCAAATCTTTGCCTGAGAGCCTCCAATTACAAAATTATAATAATCTGAGGGAGGGGGTTTACATTCTCTATTCAAAGAGAGATCCCAGCTTTTTGCTGGCAGGTACCTGTCTTTCAAACCAAGACACTACCACAGGCTTTGTTACCTTTTTCAAGCCAGTGCCTGGGGAGCTAAGACTAAACAAATTAACCAAAATTCAGGTACAAAGTTTCAAGAAATCGTTGAAGTACTTTATCAAAAAAGATCAGAGGAAGGTGTTAATTAATTTTTTTATATAAAGAATGAGTGATTTACTAACAGATGCTTCATTCAAGCTGAAAATCAATTTCTGTAGGTCTTGCAGTCTGTGTTGCTGAGAAGCTCAAAGTGTCTAGACTGTGTTCCAATATAAAAAATGTTTCCCTTCAGGCATTTGAGGGAGGAGGAATACTGAATATTTGGAATCACTCTCCACCCTTCCTTGGGTGAGGGCAGATATGTTGGCATTCAGTTTGTTTAATCTTTCTATTCCTTAACATTTAAAACCCTTAGTACTGCATGCACTGATATGTTTAAGCTGTTGCTGACATAGATGGGACAGCTGTGTGAGTATTTCCATGGTGGAGGGGAATACACCTCATTTTCGAGTTTATATCTGCTAATCACTGTGAAGAATTAGGTTATCATGATACTGGTTGTGTACAGCAGGTAGCAAGGGCAACTTACTTGCCTGTTCTAGTGTCAGAAGTAGTGTTGACAGCTGCTTTTAATTAAACAAGCTTGTTAATGTTTACACATTACAAAGCTGATGATATCTACATTGTTATGAAATTGTAAGTTTAACTCCTTTGAAGTTGTACGAGGTACATCCCTAATTATTTCCTGTTACCTGTGCAGTCTTAGCTTGCTCTCTTAATTGTATTACCGCGTCTGTCACACAGGACACCTGCAGAGTTGGTGGCCAGATCCTTTACCCATTCTGCTCTCTGTGGGCTTCTTCTTCAAAGGGAAAAAAGTAGCAGCTTCTGCTTCTTTGGACCATTCCATTTTTTCATGTCAGTTTTTTCTTTTTTTTCCTGCTTTCATTTAGTTTTCTTCCTTCCCTTATAACTTACATCTGATTTATGCAGGATGGACTACAACAGCGAGTGAATGTCACAATCAAAATAGAGAAGAACATAAAAGCTTGCTGTAGCTACAAAGTACAGGTGGGATCACACTGTTGTCCCTGTGTCCTTCCTTAACAATCAAGGCTGTGAGCACCTTAGGAATGTCAGAGGTTTTTTTTTTCAGTGTTTTGTTCTGAGCTTGGCTAATCTGTAATTATCTGCATCAGGGAAATATTATGGCTGAAATAAGTTTTATGTAGGTGTTCTCTGTAGTCAGTGACTTTTCCTTAGTACACGGCTGCCAAATCGGAGATTATGGGAGTGAGAATGGGAAATGTGCAAGCTCAGGAGCTCAGAGCCTTTGTCATGTATGGTGTAAGAATTCTTGATTAATCTTGTTTTCTGAAGGGAAATGGCAACTCTGTGTCTCTGTGCTAAAATACAAGGAACATTGAGGCAGAGAGAAAGTAAATCAAGGAACAAAATTTCTTCTAACAATAACTTGTGGATTCTTTTCAATTGCAGATTCAGCCATTCTTTGCAAACTGTGGCACAGACTGTCTGAGACACTCTGCTTTCATCCCATGTGAACCAGTTCCAAGTGAGAACCACTTCTCTGTAAATTAGATTCCCATTGTTTTACAGCTGAGAACTGAATTTTTAACATAACTCTTTGTCTTTTGCAGGTACAGAACCATCGGGTAAGAAGTTCTTTGAATACCCTGAAACTTTTTTTGCTGCTCTTTTCCTGTTGTGTAGAATGAGAAGTGATCCTTCCTGCTAATGACCCAATGGGCAGGAAATGTCCCTGTTGAAAATTTTATATTATTTGAAAGTAGTGGACAGCCCATAGATGGTACACAGGTGGTGTATGAACTGTACCAATCATATTGGGGACCCACCAAAGCTTCCACTGAAACCTCAGAGGATGTGAAGATAAGCACATGGCAACAACTTCGTAACAAAACACCAAACCAACGAAGAGCAAGAAGATCCCAGAGCCTAATAATGCTCTTGGTCTGGACTGTCATGTGAGGGATGGAAAGTTTAGGTCATAAGGGTTTAATTGTTCAGGGATTTCTTTGTTCAGGGTCCCTCTTTTGAGCCACCAAGCTCACCCAGGTATCATAATCAATATGTGCCATAAATCTCCCTGATGGAGATGAGAGCCTGGTGTCTAAAATTTCTTTAATAGTCCCCTTGTAACACTGAGTTCAGAATTAATTGTGCTAAGAATGACTTCACCATGATTTAATGAGGCAAGTATTTGTATGCAGTGTGAACCTTAAAGAGCAATTTTTTGAGAGACACTTCACTTGCATAGAATTCTTTGAGAAGCAGTTTTGACAAGAAGAGTCTTAATATAAAATACTTTCTGTCACTTTGCTCAGTGTTAAAAAATTTGCATAATATAAAGCAGCTTTTGGAGAGAATAGCATGCATATATTCATTTTTATGAATGTCAAGATAACTTGTGCATAATGATATGACATCTTTTTTTTGGCTGCAACACCTGTAAGGATCTTTTGCCCAAGATTAAAAAAAAAATTAAAACGATAAACACCTGTAAACTGAAATTCATGACCCAAAATAGTGATATTTTAAATTTTTTTTAAGCTAGATTACATGAACAGGCAGGACATGGGCGGCATGCCTGTCAAAGCTGGGTAAACATTGCTATTTAGAGGAAGGTTCTTGATCTGTGTTTTCAGTGTGCTGCACATATGGTTCTTTGTGTGGAGCAAGTTTATGGTGTGCAGCAGCACCATGAAAGCAGGAATTGGTTTGGGGAAGTGCCGATCTACTCAGCAAAGCCAGGGTCCTCCTCCCATGGCTTCTGCTGCTCGAGAACCTTCTGCCCTTTGGTGAAACTCTGTGTCAGGCAGTGTCTGAGGAGTATCTTTGTTTTGCAGATGATATGATGATATGGCTCTACTGGTGTATCACTGGGATCTCTGTGTTACTGGTGGGGTCAGTCATAACAGCTGTGCTGTGTATGACTAAAAAACGAGCAGGTGAGACTCATATGAGCCAGGAAGAAAAAATCCAATGCTAAAGAATATTTTTTCTCCTTCTGTACCTATTCCTATTGCGGTTTTGTTCTTTGCTGTTCTGATACCTTGCCACTGAGATAATGCCTATGAAAACATCTTCTGTTTTGCATTATAGGACTTGCAATCTCCTTATACCATCCACTAGATAAGTAAAGCCTTCCATGGGTTATCCTCTCTGATATTCCACAGCACTTCAGAGTTCATGAGGGGAAAAAGGAATTTCATAGTTCAGCCCTTTGTTTCCTGCAGATTGCTGCAGATATCTTTGCACTTATTTTTCCCTTGCATTGCATAAGAGTGTTGCAGAACAGAAGCTTCCTGTTTGTCCACACTGTAATCTTTCCCCTGTTCCCCAAAGTCTCTGCAAAATTAATTTTATACTATTGTGAGATTAGATAAGATAGATAAGAGATTAGATAGATAGATAAGGTTTTTCAATTGAAGTGGAAGGAAAAAAAAAACACAGGACAGAGACTGACATCAAGCAACTTGGAATAAATTGGGTACTTAAGGGCTAACTCCTAGGTTTTTGTGCTGCAGCCATGAGGCAGTTATCTCAGGGAAGTTGTGTAACTCACTGCTTGTTTTGTTTTCTTTTTTACATGAGAGGAAGAAATGGTAATCTTTTGGAAAATTTCTTAACATCAGACTCATCTATAAGATGCAGCTAGGGACATTTTATTCACCTCTTCAGAAAAGCCTCTTAAGAAAAAGACATATTTAAAAAGCCCCTTCTCCTTAAAGAGAGGTCAAAGAACAGTTGGGGGTTCTGTACTTGAGACTGCCAGGATTTGGGGGAGATGGTGAAAGTACATTTTGAGTGCATTGTCTCCTCTCAAAGGAAAAATACAGCAAGAATTGGCTGTAGAAGAGTCATTATTCATTCAGTAAGTTTTTTTATTAGGCTTCTCCCTCCTTACGGCTTTATCTCCCTACACAGTTAAGGATTTTTTTTTTAACCTAATCTCTGGAAGGTGTTGTGATTTTAAGCATTTAATCTTGCTTCATGTTTTCAGAACTGACAGTGACTGTCTCTCTTCCAGGATGCCGGCGAGGGAAATGCAACCACAACGATTTGCAAGCTGGTAAGATGCCACCTGGGTTTTGTCAAGCATGTCTCATGCAGGTCTCACACAGTTGCCCAGAAGGGGCTTTTGTAGGCTCTAACTAATCTATAAATGCTTCTTGAAACCAAAAGTTAGCTTTAGGATCTTCCTGTTTAGCTAAAAGAAGCTTTGTATATGGAATTTGAAATGCTGTATTTGTCAGATGGGAGGTAATTGCTTTGGAATGTGGGGAGACTTTTGACCCACCGAGGCTGTACTAGCAGAAGCAGCTTTGCTCATCATCTAGGCCATAGCAACAGAAGATTGGTTTGGGGTGGGTGCACTCAGCTCTCCACCAGCGAATACAGCAATATTTGAAAACTTCTTGAAGCTGCTGTAGTGTTTTAGTGAGGTGAAAGTTGATGAATCATCTGGGCATTATCATAAATCACAGCTTCACTGTGTCTGTACTTTCATATTAAATTTACGCAATGAGATGTTGTCCACATACATTGCCAAAGTAGCATTAAAACTTAAAAGTTTTGTTAATACCCTCCTATGCTGATTAGTGCTGACTCACACCATCACAATTTGGGGAATGTGGCTGTAATTAATGTTTTTCTGTCTTCCATCAGCACCATACACCGAGCTGTCCTTGCCGCCCTTGAAGCTGCGGAAGGTTTGGATTGTGTACTCTGCTGATCACCTGCTCTACGTGGACGTGGTGCTGAAGTTTGCCGAGTTCCTGATGACAGTCTGTGGCACTGCTGTGGCCTTGGATCTGCTGGAGGACCACCACATCTCAGAGCTGGGGCCCTTACCCTGGCTCACGCGGCAGAAGAAGGAAATGGAAGAGCTGTCTTCAAAGATCATCATCTTGTGCTCTCGGGGCACCCAGGCCAAATGGCAGGCCATGCTCGGGAGTGAGCCTGTGTGTCTCAAGCAAGATCAGCAAAAGCCAGTGGGAGACCTGTTCACCCCAGCCTTGAATCTGATCCTGCCAGATTTCAAGAAGCCAGCCTGTTTTGGAATGTACATAGTTTGCTACTTCAAGGGAATAAGTAGTGAGAGAGATATACCTGATCTGTTCAACGTCACATCCAGATACCAACTGATGGACAAGTTTGAGGATATTTATTTTCGGATTCAGGATCTGGAGAAGTTTGAACCTGGGCGGATCCATCGAATCCAGGAAATCACAGCTGAAAATTACATCGATACCCCCAGTGGGAGGAAGTTGAAAGAGGCCATAGAGAAGTTCAAGAACTGGCAGACTGAGCACCCAGACTGGTTTGAGAGTGAAACCATCTGCTTGGATAGTGATGAAGAGTTGCATTCCCTGAACAGAGAGAGCCAGGTGGATTCACTGCTGAGTGAGCCAGGTGGAATTGTGAAACACCAGCTGCACCTACGTGAGCCTGACCCCGGCTGCTGTTACGCCATCAACCTCCACATGCATGAAGGTGAAAGTACAGGCTGCAAGCTGCAGCCTCAGCTTAATCCACATGGGGATCCAAATTCCCAGACTGTGGTCCTTCCTATGGATGTTCCTCCAATTCAGGTAGTGGAGCCAGTCTCTTCCATGGAGGATAGAAATATACTCAGTCACCATGTGCTGAGCAATGAGGACTGTATGGAAGGGGTTCCTCTTCTGGAGACAAGCTTTCCAATGAGGAATAACGTCATCCTCCATGATGACTCTGAAGTTTCAGTAGCTGACCAGAGTGCTGCAAACTTGTCAGATGACCTGAGTGACCCTCTGAATGGACACATGTACCCTCTTTATCAACAGAGTGTCATTCCTTCAGAGCCATATCTCTGCCAGGGGGAGGCTGACAAGCAGCACCAGCTGGTCTTTGATGACCCATGCAAAGACCAAAGACAGTCAGTGCAGTCAGACCAGGGCTACATCTCCAGATGCTCCCCTCTCCCTCCTGAGGACCTTCTAGAGGAGGAGGAGGAAGAGGAGGAGGATCAGGAACAACAGGGGGGCTTCCACGAACTCTCTCCAGAGGTTTTGAACAGTCTAAAGAGCCTCCAGAAGCAGCTGTTTTTCCAGGACATTCAGAGGCGCTCTAGCTGGAGCTATCCAGCAGAGATGATGGACATTGACCAGTCTTTGGAGGACTGTTAGGCTCTGCCTGGGACCTGCTCTGTTTGAAATACAGGGAGGGAAGGTGGTCCCATGCAGGGTACTACTGAGACTGCATTTCCAGCACTATCCTTGTCTTTGTATTGTAAATGGACTTAGTGCTGGGACCTTTCTGTGTGCTGCTGGGATGCAGCACTGCCCAGCAGATGTGGAATGGCCACCCCTGTGAAAGAACAGGCAGTGGTTCTGTTCCTTGGGGAAAACCATTACACTGAATTCTCACTGATGGATAGCAGAAAAATTACTGTAGCTCATCCACTCGTGCCTTCAAAATGCCCTCCAGCTGTGCTGATTCTATTGCACTGAATAAAAGTCACAGGCATGGTTTAGAAAATAGGTTTAGATAACATGGTGACATTTGCATTGCCATTTTAATCCACATTTTAAACATTTCCTTGTAAATACTGTATTAAAGATGCGTGCCTTAAATTTCAGCTAGATTAGGGTTGTCTCTACCTGGTTGATAAATGTGCCTGGAGATTTTTTTTTTGCCCACTCATCATTCATTTGCAGCTGCATCTCTATGGTCATTCAGAAATCAAGTGGAGTAGCTGAGAATAAGTGGGATAAATGTTTCAGTTGAGAGTCTCCATAACTCTTCCTGCCTTTCTACTAGGAGGTATTTGCTTGAAAACCAGCAACGGCAGTGAAGGGAGAAGAGGAGACCAAGAAATGGAATTTGGGTTTTTTTTAACAGTTTTAAGAAATGTGGGGCTGAATACAGAATCCCAGAGTCAGGGAAATCTGGTGTATTCTGTGACACACTGCTGCAGTGCTGTTTGCTTTTGGATATCTTAGCACCAGGAAGATGTGAGCTGAAGATATAGATAGTCCTTTATTTCCTTGTGTGTCACTATTTTGGAGGAGGAAAAAGCGTAGCCTCAACAGATGCTGTTTTAGAGTGGAAATTATATCTGGGTTAAGGGAGGCTGAGCGAAAACGACTATAAGATGTACTTGTGTGGGTTCAAGCTCAAGCACAGGTAGTTCAGGTTAACCACAGTGAAATACTGAACAGACTAAGGGATTCATCTTCCAGGAGCAGTGATGGTGAGGCTGGCATTTGCCCTGTTTCTTATCACTGTTTCTGCAGCCCACTAGATAACAACCTGTGAGATGTAAATACATCCAGGCCTTTCTCCTTTGTTGTCTCTCCGTCCATCTAAGTTTGTAAAAAAAATCTTTTATCTCAGCTTTTTAAAAATCTAATGTCTCAGAAAAGAATCTATTCTTTTGTCTTGCAATTTATTTTGTATTGTGTGTATTTTATAACTTTGTGTCTAACCTGTGGGGTTTTTTCCTTAAATTAAAAATCAGGAATACTTTTTGGATATATTTGCTTAAATACTTCTGTGTCCTCAATTCTGCCTAACTTCTTATGTTGAGTTCTTAGTATTTGTTATAGAAATCTGAGCCAAAACTGAGCCAGGACTGAACTGGCTCATGAATGTCAAAATATTCCTGCAAAGCACAGTATGGAGATGAGCTGGACAGAGCTGAGGGCCTGCAGCCATGGGAAGTGCACATCCCTTCAAAATGGGTGGTAAAGGAATTTTTTGTAATTTCCATGCAGGACTCTTAGGACAGCTTAGTAAGAAAGGGACAGTCCCTGCAGAGATCCAGACTTAAGGCTGGGAGCCTTCCTGCTCCAACAGGAGTCCAACCTAACCCAATGGGAGCTAAGCAAGAAGCAGCTGTGATCTCAATGCTTCTCCAGTGAGAACCCATTTCCCAGATTATGTCAGTAATTGCCATCTTGATGATCCCACTTCTAAAAGTTTCTTTTATCTTACAGCAATTAACATGTAAATCTGATTTTTTTGCCCATGAGTCTTTTTCAAGTGGTATAAATTCCTGTAAATCACTTAAATAGGAAGCTCAGAAGTGTCATCTGAATTTCCTTGCCTTAGTCATTCCCTTCTCAAATAACTCCCTTGGTGTTACAGCTCTTAGAATTTGCTTTCACTTACAAAAAGTTTGTTTGAAGGGAAAATCCAGACACTATTTTAGCAATACACTATGAGGAAAACAAGTAACTTGAACGCTTCTGTTGGTCCCTATTCAATACAAAATTGAATAGCCCAGCAAGAACCAAATGAGGGGAAAAAAAGGAACAAAATCAGTCACGGGTTTCTAATTTTATTTTAACAATCTTGCTTTTTAAAAAATACAAGTTCTGATTAATGCCAGGGGGATGCCAAGTGTCCATCAGCCACAGGCCTTATCTCTCACTTCCGTTTCCCCTCCTGGGAGTAGTCATCTCTTTTGTCAGGATAGCAAACAAAGAGCAATAAAATGCTAAATAACTGAGTTGTGTAACAGGATCCCGAGGGACCTGTGTCTTAGTATGGCACAAATTCATTCAGCAAAGTGTTACTGACCTGGACCAGTAATTTAATGTTGGCACAATGTACAGGAGCTGTGCAAGGTGCATCGGGTGAGGTATTGTTTTCACTTTCATGGTACCACCATCTCTCTTCTGCAGACAGGTTTAAGTGGAAGCAAGAGCTCAATTACCAAAGAGGAGGGAATTCAAGAGGAGGGGCAGGTTTATAAACAAGACATTGAAGATCTTTAAATGTTTTTTTTTTTGTAATAAGTAATTGCAGGAGCGGCAGACCTGCTCTTTTAGTTACAAGGGGGCTTCTGTACAGCCAACTACAAGAGCTTTACACTCTCCAAACAGCACATTTCCTAACAACCTAGAAACCATGGCACCACAAAGAACAACTTTTTCTACAAAGGAATTCTATGCAACACAAGTGTCATTTTGCAGGGTCATGTGTCCCGGGCAACCTTTTCATCCATGGAAAAATCTGAACTGTGAGTTCACTGCCAATGGGTTAAATATGCCATGGCCAGATAAATTTCAAATATGCCATTTTTCTCAATAACATCCTAACTGGAAAAAGGCACTCACTTTTGAAACAGCAACTTTGTTATGGGCTATGAAGGGGTACTGAAGTAAGACTCAATAATAATTGTGCTGTGATTCTTTTGATGTCTCAACTATGCTCATGATCCAGTGTATTAGGGATTAGCACTTGGGTGCTGTTGGGAACTTGGCCATAGGAGCAGCCAAACATAGTTGGTGATGAAAAACATTTTTTTTTCCTTCAGCTTGTTTTTGGCAAAGTTGGTTGGTTGGGGATTTTTTTTTTCCTTCAGCTGTTTGACTGAAGAATGGAGTAGTCCTAGGTTCAGGTATCACCTTATTCTCTCTTGAGCAATTATTTCTGAGCTTCTACTACCTATTTAATGCTGAAAAAGGAAGGTGCAAGGAAACAAATATCTGTACAAGCATAATATGCCTGTAATTACACCTCCTTTGGCCAGGAACTTAGCATCCCCTCAACACATTTCACATCACATAGGAAAAGTTCACAGTACCAAGTTTTACAATCACAGTCACTCACAGCACCAAGATTGTCCAGACAAGAAGAAGTTACCAAAGAGAAAGGCCACTGGCCAAAATTCACACAACTGCCCATGTAAGGGCTCAGGTTAAAAATAAAGCACTGGTGGGAAAGTTAAGCCTAGCTTTTGCCAACTCTCCATTTGGCATGAGGAGAGCAGCGAGTCACCCATCCTAGCTGCACTTCTGAACAGAACAGCACTATTGACCCATCTTTTCTAGGGGCTTTTCCAGCGCCTCAAAACCCATCAGCCACCGAGAGCTGGGGGAGAACCCCATGGCAGCCCCACTTCTGCCTCTGGGAGCTGGAAGTTACCAGACTGTAAACATTTTGTTGTAGCAGTCCACTGGAGCAGGCAGTTGATCCCACTCTATGACAAGGAAGGTGGGACAGAGGCTCTGAAGCCCAAGCCCTGAAGGGAAGAATGAACGTGTGTGCGGAAGAAGTCTGGGCTGCACCTGCAGTCCTGCTGTGGGTAGCAGTTGGTTGTGCTTTATTTCCCCTTCCCATCAGGACAGCTTGAAAAAAAAGAAGAAAAAAAAAACTTGCGACAGGAAACTTATTTTTCACGATTATTGCAGCCTTGCCCAGATAACAAAATATAAGCCTGGGAGGGGCCAAGTCCTTCCTCTGAACGTGGTCTGTGTGCTCCTCCTTCCATGGGGCTGGTTTCAGGAGCAGCAGCAGCCAGGCAGAAGAGCAGGCCTTAACCCCACCCAACATTCATGGAGCTTAAAACCAAAGAAAATTCTGTTCCTATGAGAGGTTACTAACAATTTTTCCCCACCTACCCTAAACCACATGCACACAGAGGACAGGATGCTGATACATGGGCTGTCACCAAAGCTCGGGAGCCCCTCTGCCTCAAGGGCTGCTGCAACACTTTGCTTTCTGTGCTGAAATGTGAGGTTCACTGAGCATGGAGCCCACCCCGAGCAGTGCCAGCGTCCTCTGCTCTTGGAGAGGGGGCACTTTGCAGGCTTAGCCCCATCTCTGCTCTCTCAAGCAGGCATGGAAGGGGGCCGGAGGAAATTTTCCAGCCTTTCTGGCTGTGTAAAGGAAGACCCTACGCTCCATGTAAAAGAAAACCAACGCTGATCCCGTAAACATGCATATTCACAGAGAAATGAGAGCCCCAGCACCTGGGGATGCCAGCAGTAGGCTGCTGTAAACCCTGTTCTCACCAGAAATAAGTGTCTTGGTGGTTATGAAATGGGGCCTAAGCCCTGGTTTATGTCCATGCTGGACTGGTTTCTTTAGCATGTGAAGTCAATGTAAGATGCAAAAGGTTGAAGCACAGAGGTAGACATTTTGGCTAGGAGAAGGTGGCTCATGGGCTTGAAGTGACCGAGTGGCCAGCGTGCTTCCAGAGGTTCCTTAGCTGGTACACAAAGGCCTGGGAAACACAGGCAGCAGCTTTGCAAGACCTAGGGAAACCAAAGCATGCTTTCTTCTGTCCTTCCCGTACCTGGAGGCAACATCTGCTGGTCAGGCCCCTCTTGCATCTCATTATTGTGGTCAGCAGGAGTTCTTAAAGGAGGGGACAAAATGCACTGGTCCCTGCTTAGGATGAAAAGGAAAAACTGAACCTTTTCGGTGACAAAGCAACACAATGTCCTGGGAGAGGGGGGAAGAGTGGGACCCTCCAGACAGTGGAGAGGCAGGAGCACTAGAAGAAGTCTTGTCATGAAGGACAGGTGCGTTTTCTGGGGACAAGTGTCATCTGTAGGCTCCTGCAGGTAGTCGGGTATGTGCGGAGCTTCTGCTGCTGGATTTGTCCATAAGGAAGGGAGGAGGGGAACGGGAGTCTGACAGGGAAACCCACGTCCCCTTCCCCTGCTCGGCCACGGCGGAGGGAACCTGAGCAGAACGCAGAGACAGAGACTCTGCCGGGAGCGGGCCCGGAGGCGGCGGGAGCCCGTCCGGGGGCGGCCAGGGGGACTCAGCCCTGTGCGGTGACCGCCAAGGCGTTCACGTACCCGTGGGGCCCCACGTCCACGTC
>WBNO01007798.1:160477-174188 GCA_013400575.1 Peucedramus taeniatus
GGAGCCGGGGCGGGCGGCTGGCGGCGGTGGGTGGGCTGGGGCTGCGGCTGGGACTGGGGGAGAGGCTGCGCGGCCGTGGGAGGGGAGGAGGGGGGCGAGAACGGGAGGGTGAGGAAGGCGCCCCCGCCCTGTCCCCGGGGATGCTCCCCTTCCTCATCTCGGGGAGCATCCTGCCTCCTGCCCCGCAGGAACCCCGCGAGTGGGGCGAGTCTCGCCTGGGCCAGTCGCCCGTGTTCATGCCACAGCACCCCGGCACCCAGCCCCCCGTAACATCGGAACTGCTTCAGCCTCCCCTGGTCTCTCCAGGCTGGCCAAGACAAAGACCAGTTGGCCTGGCACAGAGCCTACAGAGAAGCACTCATTTGTGGCTCATCTGTGCTGCTGGACATTCATCTGCCCCTACATTTGGTCTGGTGTGTTTGTTCATCAAAGTAAGTGTCTTTTATCCCACCAGTTTTCTGAGCTGAGCCAATCCACATGCTGAGGGCCTTGCCCAGTTTGCCATGATGGGATAGAGCCTTTAAATTTATATTAATAGCTCTAGAGTTCTTAATTGTACTGAAAGCAACAATCAGGACCTTTATTGACCTCCTATTAATGGCCTCGAATTGAGCCATTACTAACAGCTGGCTGCATCTGTTCATCACCAGCACTAAGGGCTTGGCACATCATGTTCCAAAGTGGCTCAGTGCTCAGCATCACCAGTTCCTCATTTGTACCTGTGCCCACCAGTGATGAGCCAGGTGCTACCTGACAATGATGTGAAGCACATCAAATAAACTGTCTCCACAAATGTCTGTATCAACTACACTTTGCGATAAAAATCCAAAATAGCTTCATGTTCTCAGCATGTTGCTGAATCAACACATGGCACTGAGCAAATGCTGCTTAGTGCTGGGAAAGGACATCCAGGAGAGCAGTTACCACCATCTAATACATGTTGTTGCAGGCTCCCTGAGGAGCCCTGCTCCAGTCAATGTCTCTGGCTGCTCTTGGCTACAAGGAGAAATCAGTCTGGGGCACAAGGAGAATTCATGCTTAAACTTGAAACTTGAAGCAAAGAGATAACTGAGTAAGGGAAAGGGAGAATTTGGGGTGGATTGACACAAAGATTTCTTTGGGCACACAGCAACAATCAGGAGTAAAAGCAGGGGAAGAGAAACAGTCACAGCAAAAGCATTGCTGCCAGTGGAGACCAGAGCAAGGGGGCACAGATAAATTGGTATTCTAAAAGCATGGTTGGAACAGAGGGGGACAGAGAAGGTAACTGGAGGCTATGCAAGCTTTAATATGGTTATTTGGGCAGCATGGGACTGAAATGGTACCACATCTAGGGATAGCACAAGCAGCTGTTCCCATGGTCCCCCACACAGGTTGCTACCCTGCTACTAAGTCCATGCTGCTGCATCCCTGCTGCCATACCCTGCTTGGCTGGGCTGCAGCTCAGAGGGGGGACATCTATTTTATGCTACACTCACACTATGTTTGCAGTGCTGGGATACACTTGCCAAGATTCAACCTTGTACCAGCACTACCTGTGTCACTGCCTTCCTCTCAGTCCCCTTGTCATGGTCGCAGATGAGCAGCAGATGAGACTGAACACGAAAAAAGCTTCCTTGCTGAGGGCTTTCTCCCTAACTCCACATTTCCATTAGCAAATAAAAACAATTAGTTTTAAGAAGGTCACCAATTTTAGCCCTCCAAAGAGGGCTGTTGCCATTTCTTTTCCAGCAGGTGACTGCATGACAGCCTGAGGCTGAAGACCTCTCAGAGCAGGCTCCCAGCAGCCCTGTGCAGCGCTGCCTGCAATTAGCCCAGGCAGCCCATGGGCCTCTGTCAAGGTGCTTGGCCCAGGCATCACACCTCTGGCACCCTCTCTGCCTTCCCCAGGGGCTGCTTCCCATGATCCACTGTGGGATTCATTCTCTGAACCTGAGAGAAGCAGGGAGAGAAGCAGAGAAATGAATGATCACAACGATTCTTATCTCATTTGCTGCTCCTGTGTTGTGCCAAAGCAGAATGCAACGTGGAGATTGTTTACCCAAAGTGAAGGTGTTTTGTTTCCTTGGCTTATCAGGGCCAAGCACATGTCCAGACTGTCGGTCAGCAGACAGTCAGGAGTCAGTTTAGTTCTTGTTCTGTTTCAGTTTAGATGTAGTGTAATATAGTGTAATACAGTGTAATAAATTAATTAATTAGCCTTCTGATAACATGGAGTCCTGCTCATCGCTCTTCCCGCGCATCGGGGGACAAAATATCTCAGATAATTCACATCCCACATCAATGCCTCGAAGGTGCTGCCAGGTTGCAGGACATCTGCATTGTGGGGGCCCACAACCACCCATCAGAGGAAAGTGGCATGGTTCTGTGTGCCTCAAGCAATGCAGCAGAGTGAGCTCTCAGAGGAGCAGCTTGGTCTGAGGATATTCAAGATGCACAAAAGACAGAGGGCAGGGATCCACCTCCCTTCTTTGCCAGGTACACTCCCATGGTGTTGGCTTTGCTTTCCAGCCTCTAGGCTTGTGTGGATTGTCAGGAATGAGAGCCTGGACTCTGCTGGGCAAGGCTTTCTCCCTCTGACCGACTTTGCTGCCAGAGAAAAATCCATGGCCAAACAATTGCTCGGACTACAATTTTTGTACACCCCACAAACACTCCACTGAAGGCTCTGTGGATGGGCTCTGTTTGATAGGAAGCAGGAGGCTGGAGCCCATGCCCAAGGGGGAGGATTGCTCTCTACGGTGCTCTTTCATGTTCCTTGGCAGGTGTTGGGAGTTACCCAGCTCAGGACAGCTCAGAGAGGTGTGAATGACACCAGTTGTGCCTCCTGATTTGGTTTCCACAGAAGGGCTGGGTTGGATGTGTGTAAGTCTGTGTGGCCCATGGCAGAGGGTAAAACCACATTCTTATGTTCTGGATCCTGGCTTCTATCCAAGGTGGGTGGGTACCTTCACCTGACTGTTCTCAGGTAAGCCAATACTTGTGTCACTGGCATGATTCAGGTGTGGTCAGCCCTCAGCAGCAGCTAAATTGGTCTTGCTCCTGCCACATTCTGCTGCAAGAGGAGTTTTCCTCGTCTACAAGAGGATGTAGAGTGAAAACCAAGCATCCATGCAGAGAGGGCTGGTCCTGCCCTACCTGGGCAGCAGACAGTGACAGCTTTGCCTGGTTGGCTGTCATGTTCTGGGTTTCCTGAGCAATGCAATTCCCTGTGTGCTATAAGCTGGACATGCTCACTTAGCTCCCCTGGCAGCCTGCCACAGCCACTCACACCTCTGCTTTTGATCCAGGCACTCGTTTCACAAAGAAGCCTCATTCCTCAAAGCTTTGGGTTGCTGTCTGGTGTCCCACCTGCTGGGGTGAAGGGAACTGAGTGGAGATCCCTGGGCTTTGGGAGGGGCTCGGCTGTCACCCACAGCTGGTGTGCAGACCTGAGGGATGGCTCTGACCCTGCCACCCAGGTGATGTGGGGAGCTGGGAGCAGGGCATGGAGGCAGCTGGCAGGGAGCTGGGTGCTCAGGGGGCCTGCTGGGCTGAGGCTGTGTGAGCAGGGCAAGAGCAGGCTCGTGGAATGATTCTCCAGACACCACAAGATACCTGCTGGGGCTGTGAAGGTTCCTGCATCCCAGGTAGGTAAGTGGGAACAGGGAGGGCCTGTGGTTGCACAGCAAGGGGAGCTATGAAAAGGAATGGGGGAACACCAGGTAGGAGGGTGGAAGCTCAAGGGCTTCCTTGGGCTCAGCATGGGCTCCAGCAGTGCAAACACAATGCAAAGAAAGAGGTGAGGATAAGGAGCTTATTTGTAGGAAAGGAAGCAGAAATTGTGCCTCTGCTTTAAAATGGGAGTGAGGGGAAAAATGACTTATACTTGAGAAAGCACTGAAGAGCTTTTTGTAGCACACTGTAGGATGAGATATGACAAGCTGATGCTTCCCATGTGATCCAGTTATTTAATGCAATGTGCAGTCCTTGGATGTGTTAGTGCTTAACCATTACTGTTAAAACATTAAAAAGCTAAACTAAAAATAGCTTCTACTCTTTAGCAGCTCCCAAGCTATGTTTATGGCTTTTTTATGTATTGATGTGTATGCATAGAGATGTGTGTGTATACATATATTTAAAGGCCAACAGCAGACAGAGTTTTGTGCAATATTCATACTGAATATCTAAAATTCTACCATTTTTAGTTTACGCTACAAGTGGAAATGAGTGTGCCCTCAAAAATACCCCTGCTGGGGGAAGGCAAAACTTTCTTGAGGGCTGAACTTGGGAGGAAACAAAATAATGACTCCATTTCTTGGGGGAAGGGAAAAAAAAAGAAAAAAAAGAAAAGAAAAACAGGGCAGATATATGCCTGAAAGAAAGACCAGAAACTAGATACCTAATTATACCCTGCAGTAAGCTGTCAGAAACTGGCAGCAGTGGGAGGGAAGGAGGCAAAGCTGATCTCAGGGAGTTCGAGCATAATCTGCTCCAGCCATACTTAAAATGCCTTTTGTCTGGGAAAGGAAGCTTCTGGGATTCTCTGACACACACTTTGTGCTGCACTTATCTAACCCATTCAAATGGTCAGGGCTGAAGTTACAGATAAATGTAAAAAAGTTTCACCTGGCCAGCACCAAAATTCAGTGATGCCTTGGCCTCTGAACACAGCCTTTGTAACTAAACTGCTGATCCTGTGTTATGGTTCAGGGAATGCAGATCCTCTTCAAAAGGACATTGAAGTGTTAACAGTCTATTGCTTGTAATTACATTTCGGTTCAAAGAGCTTTCAATGACAGCAGAAAGTGCCAAGACATTCCTTTTCATGTTTGTAGCAGGGTAGGAGCTTGGACAGTGGATTTGAGGTTTTCTTTTGGTATTTTGTAGTTACTCAGTCTTAGCATAGGGCATCTATTTATCTGACCTTGAGGAGAAAGTGAAAGTTCTTCATAGTTTAGATGACTGAAAACGAAAAGTAGGTGTATTATAGTGAATTAAGAGAAGTGTTTTCTTGATGGAGGTTTGGTTCTTAGAGAACATGTCACCACCCTGCTGGTGCAGGGTTTGAAACTGCTGCAGACTGGATCTAGGAAGGTCTGTAAGTGCATAGTGTTCATCAAATTAACTGCAGCAATAAAAAAAATCCATCAAGATTTGTGCTTTTATAATTGGGGTTAGGAAGGCCTGGCAATGGAAAGGTTTGGACAGGCCCCTAAAGGTACCAGGGCAAGCAGGGACCAAACACTTCCCAAGGGTTACCTGGCAGGCATTTTCTTAGCACTCCCCTGGGAACAAACTCCTCCAGGGCTCTCAATCCTTTTGGTCCTTCTTCAGTGTTTCAGGATTCCAGTGCTTAACTCTGCACCTTAGGCTGGGTAAGGATTTCTATGGGACTCTTAACTTCCAGCTCAGCCTCTCCTACAAGGGACACCTCAACCCTAGGCTACCCTTGTGCTCTGACAATAGTGATAAAAAGTATGCACCAGGGAGTTTCAGGTTGTCATCTCTCCCTGCTTAACTAAACCTTGATTAGTCCCATCTTGGGTGAGAGCTCCAACTACCAGAGCACTGGATAAAAGGAGAAGGCTGATTAACACTTTTTATTGTTATTTATTAGAGGTGGGGGCTGTGGGTCACTTCTCCAGGATGTGGAATATAATCCAGTTCCTCTCTCTGCTGAGACTGGGAATCCTTGTCCAGTCCCTCCAAAACTGCTTTACTGATTGCTGCTTCCAACATCAAGTTCTCAGGACTCTGCATCACACTTGTTTTGCTGTCTAATGTGCCTCCTATGAGCTGTGAACTTTGTAGATGGAAAACTTGCTGATAAAATACAAAAACAATGCAAGTGAATTGGCTGTTTCTAGATTATTAAAGATGATGGTATCCCCTAGCAGGATCTTTAATTTTCCACTGAAATCAGGGGAAGCTTTTGGTTCTAGGCTGAAAGTTTGCCAGTTAATTGCTGAAGGGGTATCTTTCAGGGTGGTTCCCTCAAGAAAATCTGGTAATAGCTTGAAGAAAAAAGGAAGAGCAAAAAGGAAAAAAGGAAAAAAAAAGAAAGAGCAAACAGAACAGGAAATAAAAAGAAAAAGCAAACAGAATTTGCCCTAATAATCTTCTAGAGCAAAGATGTGAAAGAAAGCAGGATAATACCCATTAAATGTAAACACAGGAAGTTAAAATTTCTTTCAAAGAAAACATCTTTAATTATTTTACGTATGTGCTTGAACAAAGCAGCAACTCTGTAACTGCACTGAAATCAATACGAAATCTAAAATAATCACAGTTTGTGATTTCTCTGAATGATATATAATCACTCTTCTACAGTGCACATGACACAATTTGAAACATTACCATTTCTTGGAGGGAGAAAGACATGGCAGGATTAGGACTGGAAAGGAAGGGGACAGCAGTGTTATCTGATGCCCTGAATGCCAGGTTAGTAGTTGCATGTGTCCTGTGGAATAAAGGAATTGACTTCTCTGGCCACCATGTTATCATATGTCATAAAAGCTCTTGGCTTCAGATCCAAAACAAGCTCTATCCCTTGGTTCCTTCCTGCTAGACTCAGTTGCAAGCTTCCTTCTGGCTTAACTAAAACCTGTTCATCTTTGGAAGATGGAGTTGTTAGGACCAGGTCTTCGCCCTGTTTGCTGTGCAGGGCAGTGCACCATGTAAATATTAAGGTATTGGATCAGCAATGAAGTCCCCTCTCCTGCTTGGTCCCACAATCTGCACAGAAGGATGACAGCTCCAAAGGACAGAAACACTGCTTCAGAGACACCTCCTCTGAGCAATACATGAGACAAAGGAAGAGTTTCATTCCAGCCATGCTGGAAGCTAATTCCAGGAAGCCACAGTTCCAAGGAAAAAGGATTTCACTGAATTCTGGCAATAACAGATGTCCATAAATGAACTGGAGATAAGCTGCAAGCCTGTACAACACTCTAGCACAACTCATGGAACAGAGGAGACCTGCCAAGCAATTTCATCAATAGAAACCTTTCAGAATCAAGCCAGCATCCAACAGCAGCTGGAGAAGCCAGATTTCCTACTCCATCCAGTGGGTCCATGCAATTCCCAGGCAGGGACTTAGACAAAGTGCACTGTTTCAAAGAGTTAAGAAGGGGAAGAGGGGAAAGGTCTTTGCATTGCTCAGACCAAGGGCAGCCCATCTGGCTAATTAGTGCAGAGAGCAAAAAAGCAGAGTTTCTTATGCAACCTTACTTGGTATGAATTAGGGAAAGGGTACAATATATTTCTAGATTCCTTCTCCTCCCTTCTGTTCAATTTCAACTCGCAAGCAATGCATTTTTTTAAAATTCCTTATCACTGAAGTTCCTCCTACGCATTTTTAAGACTCACAGAACACTGGTGGGGAAAAAAAAAGCCAAATCCAGAGCTAAAAGCAGATTTGGCATCTGAAGCAGATTCACATCAGTCAGCTCACCTCCACTGCTATTCCAAAGATGGAGATGCCTGGCTCCCTCTCTGTGCAAATGTAAACCTCCTCCTTCCTTGGAAGAGGTGCCACAGCCCTCAGTGCACAGTGGTCCAGCAGCACCTTTTCTCTGAGTAACTGGCACCACACTCCTAACAAGTAACAAGACAGAGCTCTGCCAAAGGCTGGCTGCAGATGGACAGACCTCAGCACTTCTGCAGTCAGCACCCACCACGCTCTAGGTGTGGCTCGTTTTTCCTGCCAGCAATCAGCTCCCTGAGGTCTAGCTGGGAGGACCATTCCAAGGAACCCCATGGAAGTTACCACCCAAGTCAGCAAGTACTGCAAGCAAAGGGAGTGTTCCTCTTTCTGCAGTGCATGGCACCTCTGAAAAGTGAGGCTGAGGGACACTGGAGCCAACCTATGAATAAATGGGGTTTGGGCTCCAATTTCAGGCCTTGCACACTGGGGGCACAGCACAACTGTAGCTGGGGAGAGGTGCTGCAGCTAAAGGACCTTCCCTGTGTTATAGCCCAAATCCTTCCCTGTGCCTGCTCTTCTGGGAACTGGAGACAAGCCCTTGCCTTGTGCAACAAGATGAAATGGTAATTTCCTTCTCTCTCCAGTGAAAGGGAAGGATTCAAATCCATGCTCCTCCCATTACAGCTGCTTTTAGAAGCAGCCAAGCAATTCTTGTCCTGATGAGACAAAGGAGAAGAACCCCAAGTAATGGTAAGAGAGGATGAAACTGCTTCCCACTGTGGATTTCACAGGAGGGAAACACATGCAAAGAGGTATTTTTCTGCTCCTATTCAGGAAGTGAAGCATAGGGAAACAGAGAAGGAACTCTTTTGCCTGGGTAACTGAAAGAGCACCTGATTTGCTTCACACACAGAGCCTGGCACAACTTAAGAATAGAGCCTACACTGCAGAGACCTCCCTAGGAAGATACATCAGTATTGAGAGGATGGAGAGCTGCTGGAGCAGAATTTCAGTGCACATGGATGCTGAGATTTTAATTAAGAACTCAAACTTCTGTGGAGAACATCTTGTTTGCACCCTTTGTATGGAGCTGCCTGGTAAAGCAGGAAGGAGGAAAGAAGAGGCAGAGTAGACCTGTTTCTGATACTTCAGTGTGGTGTGAGCTGACTGTAATTAGGAAAACCAACTCAGCTGTGTTGGGTCCAAAGCTTATAATCATATACACAGGCTGATTTGTGCTTCTAAAATCATGGTGCCCCTCTGGAATTAAGACACTCCTTGCTAAGCCAAATCTTTCCCACTAATTTCTCATGCAAACCTTGCTTATCTTCTTTGGAATGTGTGTGGAGACACAAGTCTTAGCTTTCTCTGGATAAGAGAGCTGGGAGAACAGAGGCAATAGAAGGTGCATGTCGTTAGGGAAATGCTCCTGGGCAGGCAAGTCCCAGCTGCTAATTTCTGTTAGGGGGACTCTACCTGCATGTTAAAGAAAGAGGAGGGACCAGAGGTCAGACTGTATGGGGTATCCCTGAGCTGCAAACCACGAGGGATGAGAGGAACAAAAAAACTGGAAGACACAGACATTTGTATTCTAAAAGATCAGGCCTGGGGATCTGGGGCTCTGATACCATCTTGGCTTGTTCTCTTTGAATCTTTGCATGCAAGGAAGGAGCAAAGGTGGACTGTGACTCTTTTTGTTTGGCCCTTGTTCCAAAGAAGGGCCCCTCTTGGAAGCTTTGGAAGCAGTGCCAGCTGGAGCAGGTGGATGTTCCTTGCAACAGTTGGGATCAGAGTGGGTGCCAAAAGAGCCTCTTGCTGCAGCACTGAGTTCTGGGCAAAGAGAACTCTGCCAATTCAAACTCTGTGGTAGTTTCCTCTGCTGCTGAGCACAGGCTGCTGGCTCCCTAGTGGGATGTGAAAAGGCAGGGGTGTTCACAGAATGCTAAACAGGGGGGAGGGAACAATATAACTTTCACCTCAGCCCTGCAGCAAGTGGCTCTAGCTACTGAAGCATCCTTTGAGGGGCCCTGCCTCTCCACAGCTGCCAGATGACTGCAAAGCAGAACTTTGTTTCAGGCTGACAGTGATGCAGTGGCAAATCCCCAGGCAAAGAGAATTTGTTAAAGTCTGTAGGCACTTACACTTCACGAGGAGAATGTTGAGACTTAAAGCCTTCTCTTGGCACGGTGCCACCACAGCCCAGCTTCTGGTGTGCTCGAGTCACAGCCTGGACAAACAGCACATTCTACAAATGGCTGATGGTGGCTCCTTGTGTGGGGAAGAGCTTTGCCCTCAAAAATCCCACAAAGAGGAGGGTGGGCTCCCCTGATCTTTGCACACAAAGTGTGGAAAAGAATGAGCTGTGAGAGCTGAACAAAACTGGGATTGCTGGGACAAGCCTACTCCTTATACCCTGTTTCCATTACAGCTCAATTATGGCTGGCAGCAATGTACAGTCACAGTTGAAAGTCTGTGGGCAGCTTTTAGGATGGCAGATGAGTATCAATAAAATTCAGGGGCTTTTAGTGCTGCAACAGGGAGTTTTCTTAAACATTAGCTAGATCAGAAAATCACCCCAGGTCCCTCCCCATTCTTCCCCTCTTCCCTTTCCAGTACATAAAACCCCTTACAGCAGATCTTTAGGCACACCTGTCTTAACCCCTAGCTCCAGTTCTCTTTTTTAAAAGCAAGTTGCACAGCATCATCCACATCCTGCACTATGTAAGATGCCTCCACCAGGCTGGGGTCGAAGTGGAAGTCCCGATGTCCATGGAACACTGTCTCCACTGCTTTCTTGGGAACGGCGCCGTTGGGGCGGTAGACCCCAGTGCACACCAGAATCGACTCGCAGCTCTCCACTGAATTGTTGCAGTCACTCCTCAGCTCCAGGGAAAGCTCAGCCTGGGCACTGGCTGCCTGTGGGCTCCTCTTCAGCCCAGCCTGGACCTGGCTCTGCTGAGCTGACTTGAGGTAGTTGTTGTAGAGGTTTGCCCCATAGACGTCAGACATGGGGTTATCCCTGGATAAGGCCACAGTGTGAAACAGAAAGGAGAAACAAGCCCATGCGACTCTCTCTGGCTCTGGGGGACTGAGACTAAGACAGCACTGAAGGAGAAAGGGGTGTGAGATAGTTGCTAACATCAAGAGGAGCAGCTGGAGTGGGCCAGTGAGTCCACCCACCAGTCAGTTCTGCTCAGGACATGTGCACCTCTCAAAGGGGGGGACAGCACATCCCAATCACCCAGAGCAGTTTCAGCCATTACTGGATTATAACCCCTACATTCCCAAAGTGTTTGGCCAAACTTAGCTAACAGTACTACATCTGGGTCTCTTAATTTTGTCTTTAATTGAGTCCCCCTATGTGCACTCTGCATCCTACAGCCCACAGCTTTGCTGTGTAGGGTACAAAAAGCTAGGAAGCCTCTGTTCCAGGATGCGAGGCTCCAGAGATACCACTGGAATAAAAAAAAAAAAAAAAAAAAAAAAAGAGAGAGAGAACCCAAAAAAAAAAAAACCCCACCACTAAAGAGCAGTCAGACTGCAACTCCCTAAGGAAACCAGCAGGAAAAAGTCTCTTACCCAACTGCATAGAGGTGTCGGATGGAAGCCTTCCAGCCCTGCTTCTCTGCCTGCTGCTGGATCAAGTACTGGGCATAGCGATAGGTGACTGGGCTGGGTTTGCCAATCAGGGCCTCGTACTTCAGCTCCCTGCCTGTCACCTTCTTGTAGATGCTCTCCAAGCAGAGAAGGAAAGTGCCATGGCCAAACCTGCCCCAGAAAGGAGGTCATAAGCATCCCCAGTAACACCACTGAAGCAGCAAGCACTCCTTGGTTACTGCTTGTTTTGGATACGGTGTCCACACACCTCCACAGACAGTGGTCTGGCTTTTGCTGCTCCCCAAGTTTCAGTCTTTATTTCTCATGCAGCTTTCATGTCTCTGCTGCTAATTACATCATACAATTAAGCTCTTAAAATGTTTAAATGCTAGAAAAACACAGTAGGGAAAGATCCTCTGCACGAGAGGAGTGTGAAATAGGCTAAACCAAATACTACACGTGCTTTTCACCTGGGCATCTTGGCTTCAGCCATCCACAGGAGGTCCATGTTGCAGGCAAGGATAGGCAGATGAGGGTAAGGTACATCCTGCAGCTCCGCCCCAGGGTTCCCATTGCTCAGGAGTACATCAGCAATGAGCTGCAGGCTCGTCTCCCACCTCACTGGCTCACCAAACAGAACCACCCCTGCAAGATTTTGAGAGCTGTTTGGAAACTCACAGCATTCAAAAGCCATCCGCTAACAAACCCTCTCCTCTGCTGGGCTGCCCTGGCAAGTACAGCTACCAGTGGAACATGGCTGGTGCCAGGGCTCCAGTCTGCAGATCATTGCACCATGTGCAACACTGGTTCCAGATACTGGCACACAGCACGGGGAAAAGTTGCTTCTATCCAGCCTTTTTCAGCAGCGAGGCTACCTCCTGGCTGTACCATCTGAATATGCTGCCCATGGACAGCAGTGAGCTGACAGCACATCATTAGCTCCCATCCCAGCTGGCCTGCCTTGCTCTTAGCTCTGCTTGCTGCTCATATGTAAACACAGGCTGCTGCTTACCTTCTATAGTGGGGAAGCCAGTGGTTGGAGGAGGCTGCCAGAGAAAAATGAAGGCTGGGTTAGTAATGCAAAACCTAATGCCATCTCCAAAACAAAACTAAAATGCCTCCTTTGAACCTGCCAAGGCAGTTCCATAATAAGGCAGGACAAAGCCAACTGGAATCCTGAAGGAATATTTTCCCCCGTCACCCATCCCAGATGGGATTTCACAGATCTTTTACTCCTGTCTCAGAGCTGGAGATGTCAACCAAACCATCTTACCCCTCACCACAAGGAATAGCAATGGAAGGCAGGCGTGGCATGAGAAAGGAGAGGGGAGAGTCACTGCCCTTCCTGCAGGAGCCAACACTGGGAAGAGCAGAGGGGCTGGTTGCTCAGTGTCAGTGCCAGGCTCCTGCTAAGGGACCTCACCAGTGGCAGCTGCCTGTCCCTTTGCTGTGTGCTGTGACCAGCTCTGCACCAGAACTCCCCTTCTGCTGGTGCCTCAGGAAATTACCAGTTCTTTCGGCCTCCGGCTCAGGTCCACCATGTCTAACAGGGGATATGCCTTCCTCAGGGCCTCTATGGTGACCACGTGCTTGAACCCCAGGCTAGTTCAGACCATCAAGGAATGTTGTGGAGACTGGTTTGTTTGGGGTTTTTTTTAAGTGACAGTTTTTCTTCAAGTTACTTGCAGAAGCATCCATAGGATTAAGGAATGCAAGTCCTAGTAACAGAGCAGTATGGTAAAGCATAACCTCATGGCTTTCAGCCAGACAGGGACACCTTCCACTAGACCAGACTGCTCACAGCCCCATCATATTTGAATTCCTTCAATTGCTGTCAGATTCTGGGGAAAAACTTATCTGTGGGACACTTGGGAATGATCTCTAATGGGCTTTGCCATGAAAGAATGGGAGGAACACAACTTTATCTCAAAAAGCAGACACCTAAAGCTGACAGAGTCCTCATGGTCACATCCCAGCAGCAGAACAGCAATCACAGGAGAAGTCATGAGCGTGAGAAGCCAAACACTGAACAGGGGAGACAGGAAGTGACCAACATGTAGATCAACAGCATCCGAGCCTGTCGGTAAGGACTCTGCCCCATAAGGTAAGCCCAATGACCTTTGTGTCTCCTTGTGTTTCAGAAGCTGAGCAAGCGGGTGCCAGGGGCAGGGGTAGGGCAGGAGCAGCAGCATTTAGCTGGGACACCGCAGCAGGATGCACAAAGGATACTTGTGGGCATTCTCCTCCAGGGGCCCCTGCCCGGCCACCAGCATGCACCTCTGGTGGAACTGGCTGAAGAGCTGCAGGGGGCTGTGGGACAGGATCACCTGCTCCGGAGACACCTGCGGGACGGAGGAGAGGCCGGCTGGGACCCGCAGGCAGGATTCCGCCCCCTTCTCCCGTCGGTCGGGGGGCATCGCTGCCAGCTGCCCCTCTCCAGCCCCTCGGGCCGAGGCCAGGCCGGGCACTCGTGGTGCCTCCCCCGCGGGGGCTCGCTCGGGCTCCCTCCGGCGCTGCGAGGCCGTGACTCCGCTCTCGCTGCCCCGTCACCGTTACCTGCAGCCCCAGCGCCTGGGACAGCTCTTGGGCCTTGGCCGACCGCAGGCAGTTCCCGGCGTTGGTCAGGAACACGACGGGCACCCGCAGTCGCCCGCCGCCGTCCGCCAGCCTCTGGAAGGCGCGGCGGGCGGCGGGCACGGGCTGGCT
>WBNO01007798.1:176815-226723 GCA_013400575.1 Peucedramus taeniatus
GGGTGAGGGTTTTTGGGGGACAGGGTTTGGGGGGTGAAGGTTTTTGGGGGACAGGGTTTTGGGGGGTGAGGGTCTTTGGGGGACAGGTTTTTATCCCCCGGATGCGGGTTGTTCTGCCGGCGCGTCCCTGCGGGAGGCGCTCCTGCTCCACCGCACGGGCGGGTCCGCAGCGCTCACCCGCGCCCCGGCTCGGGGGGCTCCGGGCACGGGGGATGCGGGTGGGGATGTGAGTTTTGGCCGGAGGGAGGGAAAGGAACGCGTTGTTCTCCTCCCGAGGGGACTCTGGGGTATCCGCCCTTTGGAGAGGTGTCCCCAGAGCGCCCGTGTGCTTTGCCCCTGCGGGCTGCCAGCGCTGCCGTGTTTATTTTTCCAAGCAAGGCTGTCCAACAGGCTGCAGCGCTTATTTTTAAACCCACAGCGGCAGGGCTGCCAAGCCCCGTGCTGTGCAGAGCCTGCAGCGGCTGCTGAGCCCTCCCAGCACCTAAGCAGGCAGGCTTTAGCCCATCATCCCGGGGCTCAATGCTCGGCTGTGTCTTTTTCCCTTCAAGCGCTGGGAATTTCTCTGAGACACTGCTTGGAGCTTCCCATTCCGCATGCTCTACGTGGACGGAGCTCGTGATTTCCTGTGCAGGCACATCTGGCAACAGCCGAACCCCAAATACCCCTAGGTATTGTCTGTCTGCCCTTCTCACACCATGCACAGGAGACTCCCTCTTCTTCCCCTGTCCACACCGCGCTTGGATGTCTCCCACCCCCTTTCATAGCTCACTATAAATACAAACAAAACAGGCAGTTGCCCACAGCCTTCTCCCGTGGGTCCCTGTGTAAACTTTGCAGCTCTGTTTTCCCTGGACTCACAGCCCTGTCATCACCCCCCTCTTCCTGACCTTCTCACATGCCCCTCGAATGCAGCCGTACCTTCCATCTCCTTCCTTACTGCAGAGGCTCTAATGGCCTGAACCAACCCTCCCCCCACAGTTTATCTCTTCTCTTCCCATGCTGCAGCCTGCTCATGGAATGATGGACAAGCTAAAGGTTGAGAAAATACAGTAAAATGCCTTTCTTATCCTGTAATGATCAAGGGGGAGGACACAACCTGATAAAAATGACAAACCAGGAGAATTGAGAGCCAGACCCTTCACCTGCCTGTCCCTCAGTGCACAGAAAACACTTGATAGACCTTCTGTGATTGCAACTGCTGCAAGCCTGGAAAGAAAGGAATTAACGACTCAGCCAATTAGAGCTACAGGTTTCTGACCAAAGAAATGTCCTTCTGCTACCTGTGAAGAGGCTAATTCAGAGACTTAGGTAGGAAGAAAACCTGAAGCAGGCAGATCATTTGGAGCTGGTAGAAAACACATCTGCAGCCCTGTGTTTTATGGCCACAGGGCTTTGCTTAGCATCTGGCACCTGCATAGTCCCACTGCAATGATGGAGGCTCACATGACAGATAGATCCAGCTGCTTGCTTGGGCCTATCTCTGTTTTCAACCACTTGCTTTGCTCTTCTGTTTTTATTGGCATGATTTTTGTCAGCAACCACTAGTGCTGGATCAGCCATTTTCTGGCAGTGAGTGACCAGGAGGCAAACATTTCATGCTCTAAATTGCCCCAAAGACAGTCTAAGATGCTCTGCAGCAAACGCTTGTGCTTCAAACAATGCTCCATCCACCTCCCATTTAACAAATTGAACCTGAAGAGGCCACAGGGAGTGACAGATGGGGCAGATAACAGCCATAAGGCTTTAGGTATTGCTGTGGCTGCTTGAAGTAACTGTAATAGAAACTTCCATGAATTTTCTACTCTCCTTCCTTGCTCCTGAGTCTGGGTGAAGACTGAAGCAGGCTTTTTTTGCCTCTTTATGTTTGCTCTGCTCAGCCTCCCACCACCCTTGTGGCTGCCTCCTCCTCTTTCATCTCAGATATTGAAGCTCTCTCAAGTTGGCACTTTCTTCCCATGCCCACCAGCAGTACTTTGGGCAAAGAGCCTCACGTTGCACCCTGTAGTCACCTGGTGCTCCACAAGGCAATTATTTGAAAAGAATTCACTTTCTTTGAAAAGAATGGGCTGATCATTTAGTCTTCTCCTCACTTCCCTCTCTTCCCTTCCTAAAATCATGCTAAAGAGGTTAAATGACCTTCAGTCATTCCTTTACTTTCCCATGCTGTAACCACCACAGAGATGGTACAAAACTCTAGGGGGAGGAGAGGCAGCACGAGCAAATAAATTCTGTGTGTCAGGTGGTCTCTGTATCAAAACACAGCCCTGAGCTGGATGCAGCTACTGTGGGGCTTGGGGAAGGGGCAACAGGGACCCGTGGTCTTGGCCAGGTGACTCAGGCTTAACACTGTGTTAGCTCTACAGATCAAGCTGCCCTTTGCAGCATGCTGAGAAGGCATTTCAGACTCCCTGATCACTCCAGGATGAGTGATGTAAAACATCCCCCTCCACTGCACATTCCAGATTAAAATCTCCCATCAAATCTGGGTATCCTTTGTTCTTTTTAACAGGAAGACCAAAAAAAAAAAAAAAAAAAAAGGAAAATTAACCCACACAATTAAGACAGGTTTAAAAATTTAACTATAGACTATGTTCTGAAAGAGACGAGCAAGAGAGCATTATATGTGATGTATTTGCCAACAAATGTGAGCAGGGAGCCAAGGTACTGGGGAAAAGGGAGTAGACTGGCAGCAAAACCCTTGGAATATTGCTACTAAAAGCCGAGTCTCAGTGAAGCCCTGCAGCCAAATTTACCCAAAGCTTGAATGGAGCTGAATGAATTGATCTTTTATAACTGCTGTGGTCCAGCCTAAATTCCTCCTTTTTTGCACACCTGGAGTTAGAGAGGCGAGGATGCAGCCTGGGCTTCTCAATTTGCACCTTTCTCCCAAGTAAGGCATTCTCTAAGGAAGAGCAGGTTCCCAGCAGTAAGGCAGGCTGGCCCTCCTTCTGTCAAACTCAAGTTTTTGAGGGCTGCATCAGACCTGTGCCATTTTAAACCCCTGTGATTTTTGCAGAAACCTGATTCTGCTGTAATCCTGAGCAGCATCACGCACTGGAGGCTCCAGGCACTTGGCCCCATCACAGCACAGTTGTGGAGCAGGTAAATGGCCATGTGCACAACAGGCTTTTCCTAGGAAAGCAAGAACAAACTGGGCACAACAGGTAAACTGGTTCCAGCAAGCATTTGGCAAATGGAAAATCTAGCCCTGCAACTACTGCAGGTAATGAGGAAAAAGGAGGACTACAGGTAACCAAAAAGTGGTTCAGGATCTCAAGAGACTACATGCAGGAAGGGCTGCAAGCTTTCTGCTGTGGTAGAAAAGGAAGGGGTATGGGTCAACCTGTGTGTTGAGGAGCTCAGCTCCTCCCACAATGGCTCTGTAATGATTAGCTTCACCTTGGCAGCAAAGAGGCTTATTTAAGGGAGAATCAACTCATGGCAAATAAAGATCATCATCCATCCACATATAGCCGAGCTGAAAGATCAGGTTGCTGAGAGGGACAGGGCTTTGGGTGGCTGGTCAGCAGCCATTCTGCTCGTTTGCAGTGGTTCTCCTCAGCAGCATTACAAGTAAAGCCCTTCCCAAGTCAGCATTTATAACCTGGCCATGACCAAAGCCTACCCTGGGGACTTCAGTCTGAGTTCTCTATGCAACACCCATGGAGGAGGAGAGAGGGAGGCTCTGCTCTGGCTACTCCTCCAGTTTAAAACTCCTTCCCAGGATGAAATCTGTATCAAGGCCCAGGAGAGGCCAGTCTGCAAAAAAAGCATCAGGAGGCTTGAGAGGAAGATGTTGGGAGTGTGGGCAGAGAGATCTGGAGTAGAGGTAGCTGTGGCTGAAAAGGGCTGGGGATGTAAGGCACTTAACCCCCCCCCTAGTTAGCAAGGGGTATGACTGGGTTCTCACTTTTTCATTTCTGTGGTGTGTGTTGCTGCCTGCTGCAATGCACACACCCAGTGGTTTGTTGTGATTTTATTTGTGTTCTGTGATGAGGTTTGTAGTGTCTTTGGTTTGGTTGGTTTTTATTTTCTCCGGGATAACCAGAGATGAAGTTGCAGCCTGTGAACTGTGGGCAATTTAACCCAGGGCACACAGGCTGTGCAGCTTGATCCACTCCTGTAATAAGTGTGTTTGCCTCCTGCTAAGGTGTTCCAGCCAAGGTCAGTGGAAATAAACACTCAGCCAAGCTGCTTGAGACAATTAACAGAAAGCATAAAGAGAGCCAATTGGCCCAGGCTGGTCAGATTAGGAAACAACAGCCTTTGCAAGTCTGTGGTTCAGAGGAGGGAGACATCTTTCTCTTTCTCATCTTTCTCAAAGTAGGAACTTTTGTCAATTCTCCCTTGACTGATGCAAACCAGCATGATTGTACTGAAGTCAGGGAAAGATGCTCTTTGATCCTGGCTGCATGCTTGGCATGTGTGTGCTGAAGGATTTTCCTGAATTTATTTAGCAACCTGATTAAGATTTCTTTTTTCTGTTTTGTTTTGGTTTTTTTTTAGTCTCCCTGGAACTAGTTCTCCTCCTGATATTTTTGATGATGTTAAGACAGGGAATCAGCTTGTCAAGAGACTATTTCTTGTGTAGGATTTTTTTTTTTTTTTTGCCAAGGAGCTGGAAACCACAGAGGTCCAAATGAGCCCTGTGGATATCCACAGCAGTTCTCTACCAAGGTGAAAATCTCTCTGACAGGCTGAATAAAGCCACATTTGCACGATGAGTACAGCAACAAAGACTGGTAGTGGAACTCCCTGAAACCAAAAGGTGTTTCCTATAAATGTCTGTGTTAACACAGCCTTGTGCAGGGGGATAGTTTTAATCAAGCTGGGTCTGGGAAGCCAGGATGTTTTTGACTTAACCTGAAATGCATTTTGTCTTCCTTTTGACCAGAGGACAGGAAAAGACTTCACAGTGAAAAAACTGCAAACTGCTGGCAACTGAGGCACCTCTCTTCTGGCTTTATGATCACTGTGCAACCAGGCTTAAATGTTCTGGGAGCAAGTTCCACCAGCTTGTTTCCAGCCATGGTAGGTCCTGAAATAGCAGACATCAGGCCTATGACTGGTTCTTCAACCTAGCAGTGCTATTTTGGCAGCAGGCCCAGGGTTAAACATAACAAGAGTAATTTTCAGTCCTTGCTCTCTGAAGGTCAGTGGCCCAAATGGTTGGATGTTTGTCTTAGCTGTTTCCGGACAAGGTCTGCATTTTGTAATGATAAGGCAAAATTCAGAGATCCTCATTTTGGCAATCTCCTGCTGCCTCTAATTGGAAAGCATGTTTTTCCTGAATAAGGATGTCAGGATTTGGTCATTGGCAATTTTTAATTGTTTTGACTCTTTTGAGCAGGGCGATTTCTTGTGGTTGCTCCAAAGGCTCACTGCTCCCTTTTACCTCCAGTCCATGAGTTTCACAGGATAGTGCAGCTCCTTCTTAGCTTTAAGCCCATTAAGCCTGGCTTAGCAGAGTTGCCCACTGCCAGGTGAGACTTTGACGTCCATTCATCTGCTCAGGTCACATGGAAGAAGCAGTCTCCCTCTTAGCAATCAGTCTGGCTCACTCTAGCTTGCCAAATGCCTTCTGAGATGAGCCTTGTCCTCTCTACAGCTCCCTTAGAAAGCTATCAGAGAGGTCAGCCACAAATTGGTCCCATTTTTTCTGCCAGAGCTCTTTGGCCTTGGCTTTCTCATCCGGTAGCATGGCACTGTATCTGTGAGGAGGAGGAAAGTCAGTGTCAGGCAGGAGACAAGGGGGCAGCTATTTCAAGAGCAGCACAGAAATGAAAAGGCAGGAGGCAGCAAGAGATTAACCCTTGCAGGACATGCCTGCACCACACAGAGTAATGGTGTAAAAGAGGCAGGAGCCGGGGAATGCGCAGAAGACCCTGGGTATCACATCCAAACTATTTTGGGACACTCAGAACTGTCCAGTTAATAGAAGGAGGGGTTAAACACACCCAAACAAAATGCTAATATTTCCCAGATGAGTCATGGCAAACACTGCAGCAAGTCAAATTTTGGCAGAAATAGACAAGTGACACAAGAACATACAATTTCTCCCAAACCCAGAACAAAGTGGTGAAGGCAAGTTCACAAAGAATGGAAAAGGAGGAATACACTGAGGCATGGAGTCAGAGAAAGGCATTTGAGAACACAGGCAGAGGAGCCTCTGGGCTCCCCATGTCCTGCCTTTGGACAAGACACACAGAGGAGATTTTGGATTGACAGAAGCCCAGCTCATGTGGCAGAGGAGACTCTGGGGCCGAAACCCAAAAGCAAGCAAGGGGGGGAAAAGCTGAAAATCTCCTTTATGATTACTGTGACAAGGTGAGAAAGGTGATGAACTTACTTTATGGAGTTGAGTGCAAGCTGTTTTAGGGTCCTCAGGTCAGCATTCATCCCTCCAATGGCCATGAACACCTCATAGAAGTCATAAGAGACTCCCTTTGCCCCAAAGATGGGGGGATCATCGGGGCTGATCACAATGGGGTGCCCTTCAGCCATCAGGTCAGCTGCAGGGTGATTCCTCAAGTCAGCTACCAGCAGCAGGACCTGGGTGGGGAAGAGTGGGGGACAACACCATGCCAGGTTATTGCTGCAGCTGTGTCACACTGACACCTGCCAGGGCTGCCCGTGACAGCAGATAGTGGTCAGGGAGGGACAGGCTCCAGAGGACTCTTCAGAATGATTTCTGCTCTGAACTGCTGCAGGAGGAAGCAGCTTGTCTCCACTGACTGTACAAGGAGATTAATTTCTTAAATAAATCACCTTAATCAAGTCCAGTGGGGTGAATAACTTATGCTTATTTAGAACAATTTGACTTTGAGCAATTCAGGAACAGTCTTTTGGTTACACATTTCCTGGGGTGCCTAGCTTGAGGCATCTGGAGCTTGTATCAGGGTTCTCTCCCTTAAGGCTCACACCAGTAAATCTCCACCCTAAGTGTTCTTTCTGCTGCACCCAGGGGACAATGGCACCACGCTAATGTGCTGCAAAAGAGTTCCCACTGGTTGTGAATTCTGCAAAACCAAGGAGTTCCAGTTAGAATCCCAGCTTCTCAGCCTCTGCCCTCCTGGCTCGGAAATATTTTCAGTTATGTCTCTTAAGGCACCTCTGTGTCTCTGGGCCTCATCACTAGGGAGGACTGCCTTCCCAAGTTCCTCTGGATAGGAAGTTAAATTATTTTTTAGCTGACTGGCATTACAAGCCTTATATATATTCACAGTGTACATCTACGTAGCAAACTACAGTGTAAGGTGCTGCAAAGGAAACTAAGCCAGCCTGTGTGCATCAAAACTTGTAGGTGCCCCCCAGCTGACCCTCACAGCTATGGCAAACTCCTTTGCAGTGACCCAGCCACATAACAACATACCTGGTTGGAAATGGGACAGACTTCTACAGGAACATCCCTCTTCAGAGACAAATTTTTGGCTACTGGATGTTTAATGAGAGCAAGTCCATGGCCAATCCTGCTGGTATTCAGTAGCAATGCATCCAGCACATTATTGTCTACAGACGTGCCCTGCCAGTCTGAGCAGAGACAGATAAGAGTCACTGCAGTGCTGTGAGGAAATAAAGCTTCTCAAACTGCTAGATGATTTTGTTAATAGATGTCCCAGTTGTGAGGCAAGAGAGTGGCTCATGCTCAGAGTTTCCACTTGCATTTCCAGTGAAACAGGGATCTAAATCTGCCCAGGATATTGCCCAGCATAGAGATACCCACTCATCTCACCTGGCTTTAGATGTTTACAGCATTGCCCTTGCAGCTGAGGTAATTATGCTGGACTACTCCATACTTGTCAATGGAGAGAAGTAACAATTATTGGGGAGTAGCCTGTGCATTAGAATGAGATGTATTGTAGCTTAGAAGTGCTTGCTCCTGCCTGTGGCTATAATGGGAGCCCAGGGTAGCCACACTTTTTCTGTTGATGTCAACATGCAACACACAAGGCAGAAGTTAGACACGACTCTCATGGTTAGGACAAATCCCACCAATGCTGACTGAATAATTCCAATATTGCCAATAATAATACACTGCCCCAGGAATGAAGAGTACATCAGTTACTTTGATGAGCCTGTTCAGTTAAGACTCAAGTCTGGCTCAAACATTATTTCAGATTAAAATGTAAAATGATGGTTGGGGGACTCTGCTGCTGTTGTGGATGGGGAGTGAGTGCTGTTCCAAGGGGGAAATGGCTACCAGCAACAACTCCTCCACATGACTCCTTGTCACACCAGGTCAAAGATGCTGAGCAATGTGACACCTACAGTTAAAAGCAGGGAGGGGTCATGTGGGAATGCCACAGCCCCAAACTGATATGGGAAGAAACATAGGGGAAACTGGTTATGTGCACGTGTATGCACACACATCCTCTTGATACAGCCAGCAAGCAAGCCAAGCTTGCTGCTTCTGCTCTTTGCAAGATTTCAGTCTTGCCTCTGCAAGCAGTAACAAGCCTTGAATCCTCATGCTCACCAGTCTCCCCAGCATGGAAGAAGTATGGCAAGTTGACCCCCATGGAATATGGGATGGTCAGGGCATCCTTCAGGTCCCATAAAGAATGACCTTCGTCCTCATCACCGACCTGGGGGAAAGCAGAAAGGTATTTTTGGAGCACTCTAGGGAAGATGGTGGGACTTACAGCTCTATATAAATGAGGTGCCAGCTGTGCTGAAATTACAATGCTGTGGGGTAGGGAGCTGATTCTTTCAGGGGATTTTGTCAATTACCCCGAACAAAATCCTTAGCTGGAGGATTTGCAATTCATTAACACTGATTTCAGTACAGCAGCGGAGGTTCTGGCTCTGGTATATGGCATATGCCAGGTTTATGTGTGGTTATATCACCAGGGTTTAATGTGAAGCCCCAGAAGAAATAGTTACCAGGTCGAAGCCTGCCAGGGTGTCTGGGAAGCGGGCTCTGAGTGCCATGGCAGTGAGGATGGCTTCTTTAATCTGGGAAACATTCAGCATCCTAGAGAGCAAGAGAGAGAAAGCGCTGCAGAAGCTGACTCCCGTGGGCCTGCCTTCTCGGGGTTTGAGTGGTGAAATGAGGCCCCCAGGGGTATTTCCAAAATGCTAGTTGCTCTGGAATCTGACAACCAGCATCAGGTCTCTAGAGGAACAGCAGTAAAAAATTGATATTATGAAATGAAACCCATGAATGACCAGGAAATGCCTGGCTAGACCCTGCTGTCACTTGAGTTGAGGCATGCTTGTCTAACTCACTGGCTTTCCCATTTACCAAGCAGGGAGGGGGACACAACAGTGTGGAGAGAAAATGTTTAATTTTTTTTTCTTTCCTCCTGGCTGCTTTGTTGGGAGGTGAGGCAGTAACTGCATTTCAAGAGAGTTTTACATTTAGGCTTCTTCAAGCCCTATCAGACTTAAACTTCTCGGTGCATTTTGCAGACTGTGTCCATACTCAAGCTGGCCAGAGAGGCAAGCCAGCTCTGAACTGGAGAGGGCATTGTGCCAAACCAGAGCGAGCAAGTGCTGCTGAGAGGTCTGCTCTACTTGCTGAGGATCACCTCACATGACTTCATGGCATCTGGCTGCCTTGGAGAGCAGCCTTGTGCCCGCCTGCCCGGGCAGCAGCACGAACATACTGTACACAGGCTGCCGGGGAGCGGCGTGTGCCGGGTCCCATGGGGACCTCTGCCACACCGAGTGCCCACACAGGCTCTGCTGTCACTGCTTCAGTGTCTGCAGGGCAGGGGAGTGCATCCAGGCTCAGGAGGAGAGCAGGCACAGCTTGGACACGCACACAGGCAGCCCTACCCAGGCTCACTCCCTTCCCAGGGCTCACGGACACTCCTCTGGTGTGCCCTGCTGGCCTGGAATGTAGGCAGGGTCATATGGATGGGTTCTCACCCTCACCTTTCACATGTGCCAGGGAATGTCTCAGGAGTCAACACCTCGGCTCCAACGTGGACATTGCCCACCACCTTTGGCACTCCAGCCCAGCATTGCCTCTCCCAGCCCTCTGCCCACCTCCGACACGGCACAGCCGCTCTTAGCCCTGCTCAGCCTCTACCTGTGCACTGCAAATATAATCTTGGCTCCAACAAAGTCTGGGTGCTCCTTCACAAACTGCCTGGTCACTTCCCGGTAGGCTGCCACAGACCATGATTTATTGTGCTTGGTGCCATCCAGTTCATACACCTGCAGCATGAAAAGCACGTGACAAGCAGTAGTTGGAAGAGGTGTTTTACTGGAAGGTGGGAGAAATGAAGTGACAAAAACCTTGGGAGAAGCAGAGTACTGTGGTCCTGAGAACAGAGCGGGAAAACAAAAGCGGTAAAAATCTGTGCAGAACATTTTCTTCTTCAAGCCTTTACCAGCTGGAAAAACCAAGGAGTGGGTTTCCCCCCTGCTATGTGATACAAGTTTCTCCCTGTTCAGACGTGGCAAGCAAACGCCCTTGAGAACCCTGAGGAGACCATGACCTCTTACTCCTGCCTGTATCCAACGCTGCAGTGTTTTGTCCAGCTGTCTGCAGCTCACACATACTCTGTGCCTTGCAGTGGCAATCTGTCAGCCGAGGCAGCCCCAAGGCACGTGATGGCTGAGCTCCATAAGCTACCAGCTGAGCTGGGCTCCTGCTCCCCTCTGCCAGAGGTTTGCTTCATGACCTTGAGTCAATCATTTAGTCTTACCGTGCTTTCCCAGGTCTCTGGCTGCAAACTAGGAAAAATAATCCTTTTGGCATGCTCTGTCTCATCATCTTGCTCTGGAGGTTCCTCACTACCAGGGCTGTTCTCAGGGCTTTTGTCCTGATTTCAGCAGGGGTGGAGACCCTGAATTGATACTAACCCACAAAGGCCCTGCCTGGAGTCCCTCACAGACAGCAGCTGAAACCACTCCATCAGTTCTCCTTTCACCCTTCTCGCCATTCTTTTCTCTGTCACCTTTCTCCTCCAGCCTTCAACTGCTCCACTTCACCCCCTAACTTCCTCTCTGGGGCTGTCCCTCACAGGGATGCCCCTTGCAAAGCCCCACACCCCATCACAATGTGGTGTCCCCCTTGCAGGCACCAGCAGCCGTGGGGCAGCTGCAGATGCTCAGAGGGAATTTTCCCCAGCTGCAGCCCATGGGAATGTGAGACTTTACACAGCTGAATCTGCAAACACAGCTGGGCTTAGGGGGCTTTTCCACAGTGTTTGCTGTTTCACACTAAATCCCAGTTTCATTTACTTTACCTCAGGGGCCGCTTCTGGCAGGCTTTGCTTCAAGGAGAGCTTTTGCAGCCCCAGCGCCGCTGTCCGAGCCTTGTGGAGGATCCCCAGCCACAAGAGCATCTTGCTATTCCCATCACCCCTGTTCTCCTCGACTTTCCCCATGAAGCATTTCCCTGCCTTCCCACCCCAGCTTCAGCCTGGCTGTCCCTTCACTGCCCATGCTGCTCTCCATCCCAGCGTGGCCACAGCTCCTGCATTCCCTGCCGTGGTGCCCGGGCTGCAGGCAGCCTGTCTGGAGCTCACATCTCTGGAGCTCTCAGCCCTGGAGCTCACAGCCCTGGAGCTCACAGCCCTGGAGCTCTCAGCACGTCAGCTGCCAGCTGCGGGTGAGCCCCAGGGCTCTGCAGGCTCCCACGGCTGCCGCCAGCGTCAGGAGCTGGATGGGAAGCAAATCTTCCCTGCCAAGCCTCTCTTCAAAAGGACTCAACCGTGTCTAAGGCTGATGGTAAAGGCAGGGTATTTTCCAGTCAGGCCCACGCACTTATATCATGGCAGATACTCTTGGCCTGGAAACCTGTGTGGCCCGAGGGGACGCCAGCGCTCTGCTCGTGCTGCCTCACAGGTTTTTTGACATTTTGACATTGCTGTTATTTTCTCTTTCCAGGTACCCCAAAGACAGGTGGTGGCTGAATTCAGAGCAACTGGCTTATGGCAACCCCATAGCAAAGTAAGACTCACGTAAGCTTTGTGGACTTCTCCATGTCTTTTTTTTTCCCCCCTTTGCAATACATCCACCTCCTCTCAGGCACGATAGACTGACAGAACTCCCACCCCCACAGAGTCCTGCATGGAGCTGGGCTGGAGAATTGCATGGGAAAGGTAGTGACAAAATTGTCACTGGGAAAGTGGGAACACTTAGGGTGGTGCGGTCTGCTGGTGCTTGGGGAGGCATTAGGGCAGAGTGGGTTTGTAGGACAACCTGACCAGCTCTGGGTGAAAGGCCTGAACCATTACCAGATTTTGGTTTTAATGGCATTGAAAGGAGCAATTCATACTTCATACACACAGCCAAAATTTAAGGTATCAGCAAATTGTGGGAGGTTGTGTTTTGCCAATTGATTGACTCCCCTGTTCAGAGTAATCGTTCTGAAATAAGCTGAGGATTTAAAATAACATAACTATTCCAGAATAAGTCTCTATCCAAGACAGGAAATTTGTTCAGAGTAGCTGCCACAGAACAGGTGATTCTGGTGCAGACAAAACTGAGCTACATCTTCCCAATGAGCAAGATTTTGACCCAGCTCCGAGTCTGACTGCACAATGTAGTTTTGTGCTTATGTCACAGCAGGTATCTCCCTCAGCCATTAAGAACAAAGAATCTCTCGAGCCCTTGCCTATGCAAATCTCCAAGAAAGACATTTGAATATGATCAAGGTTTTCCAGCATCCTTAGAAGGGCAGGTATGCAAACATCCAAAAACTAAATTCAAGATAGGGCTTGAGAAAAGTTATGGAGAAATAAGGATTTAAAAGACTGCTAGAGAAGCCAAACCCCACGTACCGCAGGCAGGATAGCTCTTATCTCAACATACTGTATGTTATCTTCATAGAGCTCCAGCAGCCCCTGGTAGAAATAGGCCTTGAACACAGGTGCATAACAGATAAGTCCAGAGGCAATGAGAAAGATTTCTTCAAATCTTTTCCAAATGAAAGTCTGAGAAGGGTAGGCCAGCTCAGGGGCATCTGTCACCAGGGTCAGGTTTTTCAGCAAGCTATAGAAAAGGGAGAAGAGAAGGAATGAGGAGAACAAACAGAGCCTGTGGGCACTGCAGTACAACAGTGACTGGTGCAGCTTGGAAGCATTCAGGTCATTTTTCTGCCACCTCTATTTACTCCTCTGATGGCTGGCACAGAATTTGTATGATACATGTTGAGCTGTAAGCAGGGTAGGAGTAGGTGCTTAAAACCTGCCTGTTGCTTTTTCAAGGAACAGAGTTAGAAAAGCAAGTACGGTGCTTTTATATCAATTATACTCTGCTACCCAGGCTATCCCTAACCTGAAAATCTTTTATATCAATTATACTGTTACCCAGGCTATCCCTAATCTGAAAGCAGGCATGCACATCACTCCTGCAGACAATATGTTTTCCTGAAAATCTACTTGGCCCTTTGTTCAGCACCTAAAAGGCAGACTGAGTTAACAGGAGATGCCTTGTACTGGGCCACCACCAACCTGCTTGCTGAGCCTGTAAGTTGTCCTGGTACCTTTGTATTGTCAAAATATGCCATCTAAAAAAATGCAAGGGGAAGACAGTTCTGAGTCAGAAATCATTTTTCCCAACCACTGAGAACAATCCTGATGCCCTGCCTGCCTTGCTGATAGCTACTTCAGGGAAAACAGCTGATAAGAATCTCAGTCCTGGCTTTTCCTTACTGTGATGGAAATGTATTTATTTTCTCCATACACTCAGCTAGCATTTAAGCCTCTTCAGAAATCCAGAGAGAGTGGGTAGTTTTATCAAGCAGACTTTAAGGGAGCCAGTAAATTGCAAGAATATCTAATTGTGGGTGACAGCTTGCATTTAGGACAGGGTGAGCATCTGTGCCACACCCCCATCCTCTGGCAAGCTGGTAGCCTTCATCCCACCTGAAGCCCTGCCTCTGGCAACAGCCCTCCTTCTTCCACCTGAAGAGTAGTTCATAATAAATTTCTCCTACCAGTGGACAAAGTCTAAATGGCAATGCAGGAATGCTTAACTTCATTCCTGGGTGAACAAATGGAAGCCATCACAGAAACCTACAGATGTTTTCTTGCTGGCCCAGTCCTTATCTAGTGTCAGGGGCTAAGCAGGTTCAGACAGAAATACCTTCAGCCATGCTTCAGCTTTCAACTGAGTATATTGTTTCCCCTCAATAACAGCTACTGATCTTTAATAATGTTTCCTGTTTGATGTCTTGGCCCCCATCCTCGTGCAGTGCTCTGCTCTGTTATATGGGAGGTGTGTCTTTGATTTGTGATCTTATTATCTTCATCCAGGACACTTCTATGGATGGAATTAAACCCCACAGCCCCCCTACAGATGTAAAATGTGATCTGGTCCAAATTCATAAACTAAGACATCCTGGACAGATATGCCTTTTGAATCCCTCCATCCTGCCCATAAAACAGAGCCCGTTCCCCCAGGATTTGCCTGCTGTTTCACTCTTTAAGGATTCTCTTCCAGGGGCTGCATTTCATTTCTTCCTCACTCTGTTAATTTCTTTGCCAGGAACAATTTTAGAAGCAAACCTGTAAGTAAAAGAGATGCTACTACTGATAAGGATGAGACTTTAAATGCTCAACAGTCAGGGAAATTCAGAGTTAAGGTTTCCACAGCAACTTGGGCTCTGCCCTCCCATGCATTACAATAGGGGCTTTGGTGCCATTATCGCAGGACACTGGGCAACCCCAGCTACTGTTCAGTAATCCCTGCAACCAGAGAAGACCGAGCTGGACCACGGCAGGGGCGGGCAGCGAGAAGACACCAGGGCATCACCCTAGAAACCAGGAATGCAGGAGTCGGGAGCATCCTGGAGGCGCTGATCCAGCTGCCCGAGCTGCGGAGGGGGGCAGCCGCCGGCAGAAAGGGTGTGCTGCTGCTCGTCAGGGAGCTTTCGTGTGGGAAGAGCTGAGGGAAGGAGATTTTCCCCCTTCCCTGGTGGCCGAAGGGCAGCTCCTCTCCAGCCCGGAGCCGGGAGCCGAGCGGGGCCGTTCCCACCGGCGCTGCGAGCGCTCAGGGAAAAACCTCCCCGTGGATCAAAAGCCGAGCAAGCCCGTTCTCGCCACTCCAGGCAGCTCCGCTGCAGATAAGGATGGGTGGTGAGTCGGGCTCCCGGCGCTCTCTCCCCTCGTCCTGTGAGAACTCGGCTCCTCCAGCAATGAGCGCACGCAGGGCTCCGCTCCCCGCCTTTAAATCTGGCTGTACAAACTCGTGGTTGTTTACTTAGCCTGTGCTCTTGGGCTAGAAACAGCGATAAATCCCCACACCACCCTGCTCCTAAAAGCACATCAATCAAATTGTACTTCTCTTTATAATCCCCTTCCCTTTGAGACTGATTATTGATCCTTACAACTGTTGAAGATTTATTGCATAATAGTGATCCATCCTCGATAACCAGATAATCTCCTAAGGGTTCGGGGGCTTTTGCCATCAGTAGCTCATGCAGATGAAGCAAAGCTTCAAAAATACATTATTTTTTGCTTCTTTTCTGGAATAGGCCTTCGCCAGTGATCAGGTGCAGACTACAAATAGCCTTCCATGTCATGTCATATATGCACTGAACAATGCTATTGCAATGCATATGCCCAAAGGGGCACAGCTAAAATGACCAGCCAAGGATTATTTATTTTCAACTGTGGATTTGCTTTCTCTTTTCCTGGGTTTTTCCCCATTTTCCTTTCCTGTGCTATATAATACAGAAGTGAAAGGTTTTGTTGCCTTGTTTTTAAAGGGATTCTTTTTCCTGCTCCTTTTTCTGTTCTCGATGGGTAATTATGCCCCTCTCCTCACCATAGTATCTAAATGTCTTCCAGTGGTGCATTAAATAGTGTGGCTAACATCTGTCACATGTGGTTCATTCGCTTTCTCTCACTCTCTCTCATCCCCTCTTTTTCTCCCCAAGGGGAAACTTGTAGAGGGAGTGGAGTGCTTTGTTTCTGTAGTGGATTTTTATTCCTTTTCCCCCTCCTCTTACTGCACATACTGCCCTATTTTTCTGTGAGATAAGGCAGTCAGAAGACACGGAGGGGAAGGTGATGGCAGCCCGGGCAGCCGCCAGCACCCAGGGGAGTTGTCCCTGAAGCCTGGGCTGTGGTGTCAGCTCCCTCACAGATGACTTCATCCTGGTGATTGAGAGCTCTGCTGGGCACGGCCTCAGTCCTTGTGCTGCTGGGGGGGGTGGTGTGGTGGTATTTTACAAATATCTGGAATGTCAATGCTGCTTCCCTAAATATCTGGGGGCATGCCCTTGCTCTGGAGATGGCAGCCATTATGTTGCTTCTTGAGGGAAAGAATGACATTCTACTCTATCGTAATTGATTGTGAAAAAAATAAGTGAGGATTGTTTTTCCTTTGAAGTATGAAAGCAAAATTCCCTCCCTTTTGCTGTCCCTTGGCCCGTGGTCTCCTGGCTCTCCCAAGAGCATCCTTTTGGAAGCTCACCAGTAACACAAAACTCTGGGGTCTTGGCCCACGGGATGTGTGTTTTGAATAGGAATGATTAGACCTTCTCTTGAGGGAAACAAACAAAAGGAGTCACTTCCAAAGCACACACACACACACACACACACACAAACACACAGACACACACACACACACACACACGTATATGTACCTAAAAATGCAAACAGCAAAAAAATCATGCAGATTCCCCTTTCTTCCACCCGTTCCTGGTCAGAAATGCTGTAAGGTGAAAGAGGTGCAGCTTCTCAGAAACATTTCCATTGTTCCTTCACATTTGCTGATCCACCCTGCCTTGCATGAGAGCCCTTCCCTGCTGCCATATTCCCTCGACACTTCCTTGAAACCACCCAACTATCCATCCGTTCTTTCCTCTGACATCTGCTTTCTCTCAGCTTGTCAGTGCTCAAGGGCAAAGAGGAGTGCAGGAGAGAGGTAGCCTGGGATGCACATGTTCAAGAGACTGGGAGAGTTTCCAGAAACTGAGAAGCAGAACAGATTGGGGCCTATTCCTGGCTAGAGACCTATTTCCAGACGGCCAAAAACATTCCTAACCCCTAGACCAGTGCCCAGGGATTAGATGAGAAGAGGAGGGGAAGTGCCTCAGGGTGGCTGTTGTTGGTGTGTTTGCACATTATGCGTAATGACTCCTCTGTGCTTTTGTGGTGATGAGCATGGAAGGGCAAGAAACGAAGGACAACATACTCAAATGGATAAGTGAGCACCCAGGATGCCAGAGATTTTCTTTCAGAAATTCAGAGATTTTCTTCAGAGTTTGTTCTTGGCTCAGGCACATGTTTGCTGAGGAAAATCACTTAATTGGCCTCTGCCTCGGTTTCCCCTCCACGTTTGGGGAGACCCTTGAAGCGAGGCTCTGTCTTGTGTCCCTCTGCAGTGCCTGCCACTCTGAAGTCCTGCTCTGACTTGTGGCCACTAAACACTGTCAGACAAATACAAAAGAAGAGGAATGTGGCAGTACTGCCTCTGAAAACAAGTGTTTCCATACAGGAACAGAGGGAACCACACAATTCACAGCCCCAGTCACCCAGGTGTACAGGGTGTACAGGATGCCCTGCCCTTCAGCCTCTGCCAGAAAAGGCACCATGCCATGGAAACACAACTAAAAACAGGTGCAATGAAGGGTTGCTCCTGAGACATTTCTAAGTGCCCAGTGCGATTGCCTGGGCTTTAAGGAAGTGAAGCTGTTTCAAAATCTAATCTCTTGCACATTATTTATGGGTCTCCTGGTGTGGTTGAAGAGAGCTGGTGCTGTCATCTTTCCTTCCTCATCACTCCCAGCAGAAATGGAAGGGAGCTAATGGGGACTAGTTTTCTCTCTGGAAGACAGAGATCCGTGGCTTCTCACTGGATCTTGTTTCATCCATCACGTGTCAGGGCAGTTGAGCCTCAGGATATAAAAGGTCCAGGGGCCAGGGTCTGGCATCACTTTCTCCTTCCCTTCTAGACTTCCATAAGAGAGGGATGGTGGATGCCCTGGAGAGTCAGACCCTCTGCCCTGTCCATTGCTATTTTTGGGGAGGGAAGGCAATACCATGCCACAAGCTTGGAAGCTCCTCAGCTTCCCAGCCTGACCTCCTTCCTAGATCTGCAGGACACAGAGCCCAGACAACTTCCACATGGAGGGGATACCAGCTCACTAAGAGTTAAAAGGTCTCTGTTTATGAGCACACAACCTCACTGAAGGGCACTGCAGTGAAACCCACCAAGTTTCACTTTGGAAATGCTGGAATTAGGGTCATCTGCATTGCCTTAACCCAGCCCTCTCCTTGAGTGTTGGCATGGCAATACTGTCTGTCATTACATGACACCCCACCCTTTTTTTCTGCAAGACCCCAGCCCCCGGAGCGCCCCGGACAGCGGTGCCCTCTGAATGGATGGCTACTCAATATTTTCCTTTGTCCTCATCGCTCAGTGTCTGACTTCATGCATTATTTAGCATGTTCTCTCCAGCCCCCCACACACCATGGCAGAACTGCATGCTTCCTCTTGGCCTTTTCAGCAGGGCTTTGTCCCAGGATCAATGGCCCCTGGATGGGGAGATAGGACTCTGTCTTCCCATCACCACTGGCTACAGGGGGAGCCAGGCTCTTCCCGGCCACTTGGAAGCGAATAAATGCCAAGTGATTCAGACCAGACCAGCCCTGATAAAAGGCTGCCAGCAGTAAAGGCAGGAGCTGCCTGCAGGAAGGGGAGCTCCTGCAGGAGGGTGAGTGATGCTCTGGGGAGGCAGCTGAGGTGTGAGCATCTGGGCAGCTGCAGGAGCCTTGTAATGGCAGAAGCTCTGTTAGCAGGAGGGTGTTTGAAGGGAAGGAGCCCCCAAACCAGGCAGGACTCCTGTGTGTGGGGTTCCTTGGCTCAGCCAGTGCCCAGGAGGGCGAACCACAGCTCCTGGTGCCTGAGGAGCCTGTTGGGAATGAGTGCCTCGTGCTTCCAGGTGGTGGGTGCCAGTGGGGTTTCAAAGGCAGGTCTCAGAAAACAAGTGTTGGTGTTTGGAGGGACAGTTGGGTTGGGTTTTACTTTGGGAAGTTTGAGGGGTTTTGCTAGTGCAGTAATTAACATAAATAGTTTGCCCAACTTCTTGCTCTGAATCAAAACAATGACTTTGCAAAGGATTTTTGTGCTGCTGGGGAGAGCCTGTTCATCAACTACTTGGCTTCCTCATCCAGTTTTTTGATACCTCACAGGATGAGACACCATGCAGCCCATTCAGCCTGGGTGATGGGTTCAGGTCTCATAAATCTACTTCAGCTACTATCCTCAGCATGTCTGCACAGAGGGCCAGAGTGAGCGTGCACAGAAAAATTCACTTTTTATGGTCCCTGACTCCGGTGTTCATAATGCAGCAGCCTTCAAGCTCCTCTTTTGCTGTTTGCCTTTTCACGCGCACGGCCCTAGGCAGAGTTCCCCACCCGCAAAGCAAACGGGAAAGCTGAGCCAGAATGCTCCTGCTGGCTGGAACACCAACAGGCCACCCCTGTCCACTCACCCTCTGTCAAACTCGGCCACGTCCCTCAGCTGGCCCCGGTAGGTGTCCAGCAGAAGCCACGGGGAGCAGCGGGCTGGCGGCGGGCGCGGAGGGCGCGGCCGGGAGAAGCGGAAGCGCACGGAGCCCGTGGGGGTGAAGCAGATGTAGCAGTCGGGCAGGTAGGAGGCATTGAACACCAGCCAGCCCACGCTCAGCATGGCCAAGTCGTGCAGGTGGAGCACAGCACCTGTTGGGGGACAAGGACGTCCTGATGAGCCCAGGAGGCTGGGAAGAAGATTTAATGTGATTAACAGTTTGTTTGCCCATCCCAGGGGATCTGGAAATGTTTCTAGAAGGCTGTGAGTGAATTCTCGCAGCAAGGACTGCGAGAATCTCTGCTCTGCCTCCCCCAGGCTGGAGGATGTGGCCCTCTCCCCATCAGACACTGGGCAGGCAGAGCGTGACAGCTCCCTGGGAGCACAAGCAGCAGGGAAATCAATAGGGAGCTCTGCTTCTCCACTGGGATGGAAAATGCTTCAAGTTATTAAAGGTCTTTCAGGCAGACTTTGCTGTGAGCTGGCTCAGGCCCCACTGTTTTGAAGACAAACTTGCACAGGAGGCACCAGTTCACAAGGCATGCTGACAGAAGCACACCTGAAGCAAAGCTCTGCATCTAAGCTGTTTGGATCCCAGCTTCAATTTTTGTCTCTAGTCCGTGTCTCTTCTTTCAGCTCTCTGGAACTCTGGCATACACCAAAACCCCAGACCACGTTACTCTGGGGAACTGCACTCAGATGCAGAAGTACAATTTACTTCTGTGCCTTATCAAAAGCATGCTCACTTACACTGTACATCTGCTGCTGGCCAGCACGAAGGGCCTCTGGGGCACTCTGTTATTGTGCAGTATGTTGGCAACTGCCAGTCTTCCTGGCACAGGAAGCATCCTCTGTATGCTCACCTTCCTTATCACTTCATTTTGCTGAAATCTCTCCTTATCCAAAGACTCCTGGTATTATTGGTGCTTGAACTAAGCATCACCATTTCAAAGGGAAAATACTGTGAGAGCTGAAGTCTTAGACATGTATTTTATTAGTCTAGGGGAGACTTCTTAGTCAAAATAGCTTTGATGCCCTTAAGGGTAAAGGGAGAACATGAATAGCAAGAACAAGACAGGTATGTATTTGACATTAGATTAAGTTCCAGACCATAATTTATAGTGGACTAATCTAATATAGACTCATGTCTGTGATCTCCCACTAGGAGGGTCTGGCTGTAAAGATGCTGAGGAGCTCTGGTTGCTGCTCTCAGCAGAGCTGGAGCACCAGACTGGGCTGCTCCTCTGGCTGGCAATGTCACCTTCTTCCCTATGTGAGCAGCAACAGACATTAAAATAGTGCTTGAAACAACAGCAACTCCCAGGGGCTCTGATCAAATCCCACTCAAAGAGCAACAAGGATGTGATCTTGGCCCTAAAAGCTTACAGCCCTTGCAAAGATTCCAAGAGCCCATTTAAGCATCACCTGGATTGAAAAGTGTTAATTATTTGTTTTGACTCCCACTTGGTATCAATGATACTGGAGGTGAAGAGGGGAGTACTTTTAAATTTCTAACTGTTCAATTCAGCCATGAAAGGATAATGACATTTCTCATGTTCTAATTGTTTACAGATTGGGATGTTGCAAGACCAGGATCTGCATCCCACAGCAGAGACTGGGAGGGAGAAGTTGGGAAGATTTCTCAGGGCCACATCCAGTCTGGCTGTGAACACTTCCAGGGATGGGGCAGCCACAACTTCTCTGGGCAACTTGTTTCAGTGCCTCACTACCCTCTGAGTAGACTTACTAATATCTAATCTAAATCTCTTTTTTTAATTCAGTACTGATCCCCCTGGCCCTGTCACTACCTGCCCATGTGAAATGCTGCTCTCTCTCCCTTTTATAAGCTCACTTTAAGTGCTGGAAGTACACAGGCTTTGACTTGTACACAACAAGCAAACAGAATAAAGATTTCAGTGTTAGAGGTAGCCCCTTCCTCCTCTAGTGCCTCCAGACTTTCCAGCACACTTCCAGGCCTGCTACAGAACCACCTGCTGAAACACTTTTTGGGGGATGCAACACTTTTGGCTGAGATACAGAATAAGGTTGGTAGCCTGTTCATGGAATGTGTATGTGGGAAAAGGAGAGGCCCTGGCTGGAACATGCTGAGTAAATGGGGATGTCTGTTATTTCTTGATGTCTTTGCTTCCTCTGTTCCTTCTCCACTCTTGAAAGACTTAAGGATCCATATTGTAAGTTAAACCAAATGCCACAATTGCTGGAAATGTCTATTCACCCAATCCATCCCCCTCTTCCTCTCCTCAGGGCTTTTCCTGAAACCCAATGAGCACAATTTACAGCTCTCAGAAGCTTGTCTCCCACATCCTGTGTTTTGTCCCAGCTCAGAAAGCAAAAGATGAGAAAGGATGAGTAAGATGGGGCTCCTTAAGCCAAGCCTACCTTTAGGCATGCGCTTTAAGATGCTGAACACGGTGCTCTGATCAATGAGGTTTTTTGCCCGGAAGAAGTGCATGCTTGGAGGAAACTGTCCTGTAGCTATGGCTGATTCCACTTCCTTCTTCTTGAGGTTTACGAGCTTTGTACTGAGCTGCTGCTCCTGCCTACTCAGCACCAAGGTGCCACCTGTCTGATGGGCCTTCTCCTCCTGCATCAGAGTGTCCCGGTCCTTCCAGAGAGGGCTGGGAAGGCAGAGGGAAGCCAGGCTCAGGAGAAGGTATGCCAGCCTTGTGCCTTGCCCACATGGAGGTTTCATCTTAGAGCTGCACCTTGATAGGGAGAAAAGACTGAAGCATTAGCAGAGGTCAGAAGGGAGCACCTTGGCAATGGGCTGTGAAGTTGTTGGCCCATCATGCAGAGGCAGGGGGTTAATGGGATGCTCAGAACTGGCAGGAGCACCTGGTACCAATGTCCCCTGAATTTCAGGCCGATGGATCAGCACACTCCCTATGGCTGCTGATTACACACAGCAAGGCTGGGTAGGGTGAAGAGATGCTGCTCCTTGGATCAGACTGGCAGCACATCATGCAGTAAGGCAAAGGCCCAGTCCTGGAATGGAGGATTGGTGGGATCAGGATGCTGCTTGCAAGCTGGGATGGAGCTCACATTGAATAAGGAGCTGGTGCCAAGATGCTGGCTGTGCTGAAAATGTCCAGGTAAGGGACTTGGCTTGAGCTGATCAGATCCCAATTCCCTCCAACTGAGAGAAGATCCTGTAGCCCCCTTTTAGTATATTCCAGCTATCTGAAGGGTTAATTTACAGGCAGGATACCCCAAGACTTTCTCTGCAGATGTGTGTCCTTTCCTTCCAATCCCAGAAGAAAGGGGATAGAAGTGAGACCATGGGAATAGTAAGAGATCACAGGAGACAGGCACATGTCAACTCTGAGAGCTCTCCCTCCCCCCGCCAAAAAGCACAACTGCAATATAATCCTTCAACACCGGGCTTCAGTGACCCTCCGTGCCAACCTCTCCAGTGCAAAACAGGCTGGAGAAGGGCTCAATATTTTCAAATAAGCCTATGTGAATTACACAGAAGGGCCCTGCTTGTGCACGTGTCTTCTGCTTCCAGCCTCTCCTCCACCTGTGGCTCCAGGAAGACATCCCCAGCCCCTTCGGTGGGACCCGGGGGTTGAAGCTGTGCCGGGGAGCAAACAGAGCAGGGGTGGATGCAGCCCCACACCAGGCCTGGCTGCGAGCTTAGAAAAGGAAACATCGCCAAGAAAGTGTTATCTTAACCGTGGTGAGACTGACTTACTTCACTGAGAGCTCTCCTCCTCCTGGCATCCAGAGCTCAGGCAGCCCGGCGGGGCGGGGAGCGGCTCTGCCCCCTGCGAGCCAGCGCTGTCCCAGCGCCGCTGGAGATGAGGAGCAGGGTCCGTGCCGGCCGTGCGGGGCGAGGCACACGGAGTTCCTCTTCCTGTGCAGCCGCTCCGGCTCGCCCAGCTTTTATTTCACCCCAGCTGCGCTGCTTCATGAATATATAAGGAGGAGGAGGAGGCAGGGGAGGTGGTGGGAAAGTGGGACACGGGCGGCCGGGCAGCGCTGGAGGGCCGGGCTGCCAAAAAAGCGGGGTCGCTCAGGGGAACCTCCAGATTTTTAACCCGTCACTGCCCGACAGCGAGGGCATCGCTGGGGGCTGGTCCGTGCAGCCGTGCGGCGCTCCCCGGAGCACAGATGCGGCTTTGAATGCCCGGGAGAAGCGCCTGGGCGCATTCCTGGTGCGGGGAAGCTCGGAAGCTCTGCCCGCTGTCCCAGGAACGCACAGGAGCTTGGATATCTGATTCTAATGTGACACAGAGCGTTCAGTGCCAGCGGCACTGCTTTCACATCTGAGAAAACAGCAGATTGTACCTCGGAATGGTCTTGCCCGGACTCTGCCGGCTCTGTGAGTGGGGCAGGCATCAATCCGGCCGGGTGCCCTGAGACACCCAGGGCAGAGCTCGAGCCTGGGAAGCAAGTCAGGTGGAGGGAGGATAGATTTATTTATTAAAAAAAAAAAATCACAACAAATACAGTCATTTCAGCATTTTATTTCACACAGTTCAACGGACTGAGTTTTAAACTACTTGAAACAGATGTTACATAAACAGCTTCCAGGGGAGAACAAAGTCCATTTGGTTTAATTTAGTCCAAAATTTTAATCATTTTAAATACTAAAACAAAAAAAAAAATATCTTGTAAGTTAAGAACTACTGAGAACGACCCACAGCAGTCACAAAGAGGCAGAGACAGTAGAGTCTGGTCAATTATATGTTAAATTTCATTAGCTGGCACTACAACAATGGACTGAAAGCAGGGTGTTCAGGCTGCCCACCCTCCCCTCCCCGACTGTCCCAGTCAGGCACCTTCCAGCTTTTCCTCCTCCCCTGGTCCCTTCGCTCTCTGCTGTCACTAAGATCAGTCCCAGCACCCATGCAGGGATCAGCCAGGGACCCCAAATACCCCCTAAGCCCTGTCCATGGCAGCATGTCCAGAGGGTGGCTCTGTCCCCTTGCCTGCCCTCAGCAGGATGGGTATTCCCTGAGTCTCTAGATGATTCTGCTCCCAAAAAGGGAGATCAGTGGAGTGGAAAGATGACCCAAGTATGCTCAGCAGCAGCTACTGGTTGATGAAAGCACCTCGAGGAAGGGAACTGTGAGGAGGGAAGCACATGGAGTGAAAAGGGATGGTTCAGTAGGGACAAGAGTTCCGCCTCCAAATACCTTCAAGGGAACAATATCAGTGAAGGAAGGGAATTGCTTTAATTTTCTTGTGGTAGTAAAGCCTAGCATTAGTTCCATAAAACCAAATTCAGCCCAGGGAGTTGGAAAACTGGCTCTGTAGTGAGAAATCTGGTGCTAGAGACAGGTTCCCACTGTGGAGCACTGAGGGTGGGTTAAAATGCTGTGTGAGGGATCTCAAACAGCTTACAGCCAGGCAGGGGTCTTGGGAATGCCTGCCACAGGGCCTCAGAGATTTGTAGTGGTTCATCCTTTCAAATCAAGTTTGAAAAACAAAACCAAAAGCCAGTGCTCAAACACTTCTTTGATGGGACTTTTCCACATAAACAATTGCAGACATTGCCAGGAGAGTTCTGTACAGATGTTGCACAGGTTGGACTAGGAAATAAGCAGGTGCTTGACATGCTTTGCTCTCTATTAAAATGTGGTGCATGCTCTGAAAATAAAAAATCCTGGTGAAATAGGACCACAGCTGCTTTTAGGTGGGATCTGTTTGGACATGAAGGGTGGGAAGAGGGAGAAGAGGACAACCAGGAGCCCCATCTGAGGGAGGACTGGGTTCATCTAGTGCCTGCAGGCAGCCAAAACCCTGGCTTCAGACTTCCCTGGGAACTAAGGCATGGTATAGGAAGACTTGGCCTGTCTTAAGGACTAACAAGGAATGTTACAGTTGTTATTTCCACACCAACACATCTCTCAGCTTCTTCGCATTCTTCCCGAGAACCAAGTAGCCTGTTTGGAGGTTTTGCAATAGTTCTGTGTCTGTCCACAGGAGCATGATTGCAGTTCCTGTCCAGTCTTGTGCAGTCCCTGGAATAGTCTTCAGCTCCCTGGCTCTGGTCCCACGTGCTGTTTAGCCAGGCATGCCCTGCTCCTTGATCAAACAGCCCAGCTTTTCCAGGTTCCTGGGGTGGTTCCGAGCCCCTGCTGACCTCTCAGCTGCTGCAGCTGTACCCAGCAGTGTCCCAAAGCCCCTGTCCTGGGTGTGTCTGTGCAAGCTGCAGACGTGCCCCTTCTTTATTCCCAGCTGCACCTCAGATGCATGTGAAGATTTAAATAGCTGGTGGCCAGCCCTGAGTGCTCACAGCAAGTTCCCCCTGCCTCAGTTTCAGTTCCACGTGTGAACTGCTTTCCTTCAGACCTTTCCAGCCTCTCCAAGGTGACAGGTCCTGTTCCCAGAACCCTTCCCCACCTCTCCCTCCTGCCTCTCCCCTGCAGTGGCCACAGCTGTGCAGCTCCCACCACTCAGTTCCTGGCAGCAGCAGGCGAGCAGAGAGGAGCATGGGCAGCTCTGGGGATGAGGAAGGGGGAAGGAGCAGAGAGCTCAGCAGCAGCAGTGACAGGCTTGCAGATGTGTGTTTCTCACTTCATCTTTCAGCTCAGCTCCTGCAGGGTCCATCCTGCTGCTGGGGAGGGCCAGCTTGCAGTGTGCCACTGCAGCTCCCAGCCCTAGGTAAAGCCCAGCAGTGTGTGTAGGTGACAGCAAAAGCTACAGAGATAAACCCAGCATCACCTAGGGGTGATGCAGACCTGGCTGTGTTTTCTGTGGGGGACACCCATTTTTGTGTGAGCCAAATGCAAACCAAGGAGCATTTCTGAGAGCACAGAGGGTGGAGCTGCCTTTTAGCCTCTCTGAACGTGTTGTAATCTAAGCTGCTTTCTGGAAATATCACTGTAAGGCCAGGAAGAGAAGACTGGAGCTGGGAAATGTGTTCCTAGCTCACCAGTTAGCTATTCTTTCTGTGCCAGCTGCCTCATTTGTGAAATGGAACCAATTCCCTGCCTAGCTGTGATGGTTATTTGCTGTATTTGCTGCTGCAATAGCCCTGGTCCCTGGGCCAGCAGCTGTTGTACAGCAAATCTGCATGAGAGACATAGTCCAGTTTGGAGAGGGAAACCATGAGGTGGGACAAGAGGCAGGAAAACAGCCAGAGGTGGGCAGGAGTACAGGTGAATGAGGGCAGGCTCTGGAGAGTCCCTGCCTCTGCTGGGCCTGGGTGAGGCCACAGTGCCAGCCCCTGCTCTGAAGCAGTCCCAGTCTCTGGTTAATGCCTGCAAAATGCTGAGAACATGTAACAGTGCTAAGTGCTATAAATTATTATTAGGAATAGACTGTCTTGGGATGTTTGGGATCATTAAAACCTCCCCACTGGACTGCTACATAACCCCTGCTTTGGTCTGGCTGGGCACAGGTTGGTATTTTTATTTCTTTCCACCCCACTTTGTGCCCAGCCAGGCAAAAACATGGACCATTCCCCAGCCCAACAGGGACATCACTGTGAGCCCTACAGCAGAGAGAATGCTGGTGAACCCTGAGTCTTGCTGGCAGCATTGCTCCCCAGTCTACAGCCAAGCTCTGCTCACCCTCAAGGTGCCCCATGCCCCTTCAAAAACCCTCCCTCCCTCTCCTTATCTGCCCAACCATGTCTCAGTGCATCTGTCCTTCCACTCCTCCTCAGCTACACCCATAACTATACAATGATTTAAAATGAATAAGACACTTGAGATGCTACAGGAGCAGGAGCTGCTGATGGAGAGAGCCAAGGAAAGGGCTAAATTCCCAGGTTAATGATGAATCACTCTGGGAGTGGAGTCATTGATTTGTAATCATTGCCTGGCTCCCAAATATAATAGCCATGAATTCCTCTGACCAGCAACCGAAACAAGGTGCTTTGGACTATTCCCAGCACACCTGCAAGAGTTCAAATCTTGCTCACAATAGCAGGGCTCAGAGCTCCAGGAGCCAAGCAGGCAGCTCCATCAGCATTTGCCCTCTAACAAGAGGGGCTCAGCAGTCAGCACACACACCTGGCTGTCACTGTCACACACAGTGTCACTGTCACTCCACAGGGCTGCTGCTGGAGCTTAGCATGCAAATAAATAAGTGAAACTGCATCATTTCCTTCCAGCCCTCCACAGGTGCCCACCCTGATTCCCTGCTGCTGCCACTCCACCCTGGAGGTCTGGGAAGGGGAAGCACCAAGCCAAGTGAGCCAGTGTTTATTAACACCCCGTTGCTTTGGGGGCAAACAGCAGCCTGCCAAGGGCTCCCAGGGCACAAGTGACAGCCTTGGGTATTTGGGAAAGGGGCTCAGTGCCATCCAAGGCAGGTCCCAAGCTGTGACCAAGCCTTCTGTGCAAAGATTCCCAGAGCCTCAAGTTTATTATTTGTATTCTTGTATTTTCTTCCTCTCCTACCCAGAGGGACAAAACTGAGAGCAAACTAGGCAACCAAAACATCCTGGATTAGCAAGTGTACCTGGCTCTCTCTCTGGGGGATGACTTTAGGCAGGATAGAAGCCAAGTGCTACCATGGGAAGTGTTTTCTTGCTTTTTGCATCAGTCACATCGGGTTTCCTGCCCGACCTATGGTGTCTGTCCATCCCCAGGCTGTGCTGACTCACAGGGGTTAGTGTGGTTTTAAAGGGATTTGCCCCAGCATAAAAGCAGGCAAAATTCCTGTTCCTAGGAGCCATATTCCATATGAACATCCTTCCCACTCCCAGCCTCCTACTCCACCCACCTGACTTCCCAAACAGAACCAAAAGCCAACCACATCTCTGTCCTAATCCCTCCACCTCTGTCCTGGGGTCCATCACACCTTGACAAAGAATCTGAGTTCATCTGTGGTCCCTCTGCAGCCGTGAGCATCCCCGTGAGCTCTGCCAGGACACCCTGTGTCTGCATGTCAGCCATCTCCTCATCTCACTGCCTCTCCATTTCTCTGTGTCTGCATCACCCACAGGGCTCCACCATCACACACACTTCAAGCCCAATCACTAAAAATACAAGGCCTTGCAGTGACACTGCACCATGTTTCTCTCTCTCTCTGACCCCAGCCTCTCATGGAAGTCTCACCAGAAGAGACATTCTACACTGCATCCCAGAGCTATGGTTCTATCTTATACTCTGAGGCTCCAGAAATATTTTGGAAGAGAGGACAGCAAAGGCTGGAGAGCACATCACAGCACCCAACCTTCAGCTGCTCAGAAGTCACCCCACTTTGTATGGTTTCTTTTCTTCCTCTGTGTGAGACAAGCAAGTCAGCATTCAGAATGGGTTTATACTAAAAAATTAACAGTACTGAGGAGCATTTGGGTTAAAACATGACTGGCCAAAAGTGCCTGTGTTGTAGCCAAGCTTCATCCTGCCTAGGCAAACCTCCAAACTCTATTAAAGCCTTGAGATGTCAAAACAAGGCTTCTGCACAGTTCCCTTTAGAGGTACCTCCATATACCATGCTGCAAATGCAGACACTGGCTTCAAGCCAGTCAGCTCTAGCAGCCCTGCCAGCAAAACCTCATTCCCCCAAGCTCCTTAGGCAGGGTTGTGCTCTGCAGGGATTTGTATTGCTCTCAGCTGTGGCAACACCTGAGCAACAGAGTTTAAAGCAAGGTGAAGGGTGCTCATCCCAGCACCAGTCACCTGCCCAGGGTACACCCTGAACAGCAGAGCCCAGCCACTTGTGATCCTTACAGACAAAGCTCAGGGCATTTCTGGCATGCCTAGACTTGTTCATCCTGTTCTTCAGAGGCATTTCAGCCCAGCCCAACACACTCCTGTCTCCTGGCACCTCCCAACCTTGCCCTGCAGGTAGTGATAGGTACAGTCTCACCTTCGGCTAAATCGCTGCATCTCCCGAAGAGATGCTCTTCCCCTAAAGCACTGCAGCCCTGCCTGCCTCACCACAGCAAGCAGCCAAGTCCCCAGGGCACCCACCCAACAGGGTGACAAAAGCATGGAGCACACAGCACCACTTTTACAAGACCATTGCAGCAACAAGCTGCAATGAGACCACTGAACTCACAAAGTTCGGGCACAAAGACGTTAAGGAGGCTTGTGGGGTCTTTGACCCAAAGAGTCCATGTCTTTTGGTAGCCATGAGAATACAACTACTTTTCATACCACCCTAGGAATGAAGAGCTCAAGTCCATCTTCTTTCAGTGTTGGTGAGCAAGCCTTGTCTCTTGACCCTCGCTGTCAGCTCTGAGGGGCTCTGTGCGAGCGTGCTGCTGCCAGGCTCTCGTGGATCCACCAGCTGTGGAAGCCAGCACGGCTGTGGGCCCAGCTCACCCTGGCATCCCAATCCACACCTAGCACAGCCCCCTCCAGAGTGGCATGTTGGGGAGCCATTATTCACAGAATTCATAGAATGACCAGGTTGGAAGAGACCTCAAAGATCATCGAGTCCAACCCAGCCCCAACACCTCAACTGAACCCTGGCACCCAGTGCCACATCCAGGCTGTTTTTAAGCCCATCCAGGGATGGTGACTCCACCACCTCCCCAGGGCAGGCCATTCCAGAACTTTACCCCTCTTTCAGTGAAAAACTTTTTCCTAATACCCAACCTGTATGTCCCCTGATGCAGTTTGAGACTGTGTCCTCTGGTTCTGTCAGTGCTGCCTGGAGAAAGAGATCAACCCCCACCTGACCACAGCCATCTTTCCGGGAGTTGTAGAGAGTGAAAAGGTCACCCCTGAGTCTCCTTTTTTCCAGGTTCACCATCTGCCTGAAATTCCCCTTTCCCATGGCCTCCTTCAGTTTGTGGAACATCCCTCCCTGCTCTAGCACACATTAAGATTTTGGCACATGGGTGCAGGAATGCTGCTGCCCATTGCTGCTTCGAATTATAATATGGGAGAGCTTCTTCCTTTCTATTCTGCCTAACCAATATGTCCTCTGCAGACAGAGGGTGACTATTTCCTGCTGTGGTTTCACTCTGCTAATGACAACCCAGGCAAAATTACAGGCAGCCTCAGGGATGTAGGCATCAATCAGCATGTCACCTGCAAGGGCTGGCTCACAGAGGAAGGTGAGCCTGGAGCTGGGGTGGCAGAAGGCAGGCGTGGGGCAGTGGCCAAACTGGCAGAGGTGCAGCCACACAGTACCCAAGCAAGAGGAGCAGAGCAGATCTGGGGATGGCAATCAGTTTCAGGCACAGCCCAGTGACTGCCAGGCCAGTCCAGGGTGACGAGACAGACCCAAGGTCAGCTCAGGGACTGAAGTCCACAGGCCAAGGTCCACATAAACAGGGTACATGGCACAGGTGTAGGTGCAAGGTAGCCCAGCTGGGGAGCAAGGGCAAGAGCCTCTGCTAGTGAGCAGCCTGACAGGCCCTCACCAGGACTTTTTAGCAGAGCTTTCTTGCAGAGCTCTCTTCCACATCAGGCACTTGTGTGATTATCTAAGCCAGCCCTGAAACCAGGCAGTCAAGCTCCAGGGAGTGATCTTAGAACCCTGTGTGTGAGCCTTCTGAAGGCAGGTGGAGATGCAAGGGATGAATATAATCTGCTGCCAACCCCCAGGCTGAAGCACCACAGCTCCTCAAATGCTGATGGTAACAGCAGTGGGCATTTTAAAGTGAATGGTCTTTACCACACAACCCTCTGCCTTCTGCAGCAGTGAAGTTCTCCACTCTTATAATGATTACATGGAAAGAATGTGGAAATTTGATGTTAAGAAGGGGAGCAAATAGTGAAATTGTAAACTGCTTAAAATTAAGCAGTTGTTTTAACAAAGTTTTGAAACTGAGCTGGGGACAGAAATCAGTGCAATGCACAGGAGAGAACACTGTCTCAGGGATGATATGTCTGTACACAGACCTTCTTAAGCTAAAACAGTATTCACATTTTCACTCTGGAGAGGGAGAACTATCAGCCAAACCAAGCTTCTAACTGACCAGTGGTTCTGGTATTTTCTGTTTATTCACCCTGCCATGAGTTGACCTGAACCAGATCTTGTGTGCTTCTCTTCCAGGTGCTCAAAACCCACATCTGGGAGACAACAGGAAAGATGAAACACTCAGCATCCTCACCAGTCCCTGAGGAGGAGAGATGGCTAGCAGCCCCTTTCTGGGCCAAGATGATGATGTATCAAGGTACAAAAGTGTGCCAGGTTCACATTTTAGCCTAAATAGCTGTAATACCCAGCACGGGATGGGGGCCAAAGGGAATTCACTGAGGCAGTCAGGCTCTCCAGCAGCCTGGAAGCTCCTTGGTCTGCAATGGAAACGCATCACTGAACTCAGGGAAGCACACCTTAAATGAAAAAAAAAAGAAAACACCTCCAACTTTGCTGAGGCATCACCTTAAATGGAAAAATCAAACACCACAACTATGCACGTCCAGCCTGTTGAAATGGCTCTGTAATTAAAACTTAATGAAAAGCGCCATTTATCAATGAGTTTTATTAACCTTGTCTAAAACCATTTGGACAAATTAAAACTCCTCTTGGTCTTTTCCTGCCACGCTAAAAGCGGCGAGTCACGAAACAAATCAATAATGCTGGCCACATTGGTTCTTTGTTCAGGGCAGAAGAAAGCTTTGCTGCTGGAAAGCTTCAGCTGGCATGGCTTCAGCCACCAGGATGCTGCTCCTGGCCTCTGCCAGGGCCCCTGCTGGCGAGCCCCAAAAGAGATTACCAGGGCACTTACATGGGCACATAAAGAATGCTCCCAAAAGCGCTACCGGGGACCAGCTGTCCCACTCCGGGGGACACTTCCAGGTTATTTGCATGAGCAGATATAAATCTATGCCCCAGAGAGCACTGCCAAGGCCCCTGCTGGCACACAGCAGGGGCTGCTGCCGGGGTACTCACCCACCACAAAGCAGCACGGGCTGGGGGTGAGGCTGTCACAGACCCTGTGTGTGCACATCTCACCCTTCCAGGGTGCTTTGTGGCACTGCCCCTCCCGGGATCAAAACCACCCAGGGCCCTGCATCCCAGCTGGATCCCTTCCTGCTGTTCCTTTGCCCTGTTAAGCAGAAGGACTGCCAGACCTTGAGCTCGTCCCTTCCCTTCCCTCTCCCAGCTGCGTCCGTCCCTCTCCAGCCACACGACAGCTGAGCAGCTCAGCACTGTGCCACCTGCTCCCCACCTCCAATATATCCCCCTGCAAATCCCAGGCACAGCCACCCCAGGGATGCTCATGCTGCACCCTCCTCCAGTCCCTCAAAAGCCACGGGGCCGCTCAAGCTGTGTGCAGTAGCCAGGAAAGAAGTGGAAAGCTTGGAAGGAAATGGAATACACCTGGCTGAGGCAGGCTCACAGGTGTTGTTTGGCTTGCTTAGGCTGCAACCCTCATGCTTGCCCTGAGGTCCTGCTGTGGCTGGGGGCTGCTCTTCTCCCCCTTCACTCCTCTGCTGTACTTGGCAGCACTTGCCACAGGCCATCGCTTGTGCAGAAACAGTAAGAGTGTGGATGTGGTGGGGTAGCTCCAGTGGTTCTCACACAATCCAGCAGATATAAACACCAGGCTGGGCCCTTTCTGGGTGCTGATAAACCCTCAGTCTCCATTGCAGCCCAGGAGAATTGTGTCACTGGGCTGGCAGCCCTTTAGCAGCTGCAGTCAGTATGAGCACACTTCAGGGATGTTCAAAGCACCTCTAGGAAATCATTTAGGAGCTTTCTCTTTGGAAGTGCCACTGCTGCAGCATAGCCAGTGGAATCAACCTCTGGGAGAAATTAATAAGGAGAAGGTTTGCCTGTCTGCTTCCCACCTAAGTAGTTAAGCTGTCGAACTCGCTGCCCCAAGACATTTGTTTAAGGCAAAGAATTTTTTTGCACCTTTTCATAAGTGCCCAACATGAGCCCTTATGGGGCTTGGTGGACACCACCCCTCCAACCTTGCATTGCCCTTAGGACTGGTCAGGAGGGCATATTTGGGGGGCATATTTGATGCTCAGCAGTTTAAATAAAATAGAAAAACTGATTTGTGTTAGATAAGACTAACTCTTGCTCTCCTCTAGATCTTTGTTTTTGCCAGGCATCGGCATCATGGGCAGGGACACAAAAATCTTCAGTAGGTACGAGCAGGAGAACATCCCTACTGATGAAACACTTCCCAAACTCCACTGGGAAAGGTTGAATTCAGCTTTGGCAAGCAGGGCTTACATCACTAGCAGCCTTTGTTACTTTAATTATAGCTTTTAATATTGCCTATAAAAATACTTGAGACCTGCTGAACTCTTTTCTGAATCCTGCTGAGACCCCTGGGCTCCATCACACATGGCAGAAGCACATTCCATAGGTAAATGTGCACAGTGTGAAAAGGGATTGCCTCCAATTGCCCTCATATGATTTCTAATGTAATTGAATATCTCTGGTTTTCACACAATGAAACCCAGAGATGAGTTCCCAGTGAATCTTTTTGAGCTGCTCATTCTTTCATGGAGTTTTATCAAGCTGCAACCACAATGACTTTTACTCAACTCTGTCTGGGGACTTTGCTTTTGTTTTTACTGTGGGGTTCTGCTTCCTATTTGCATTCAGAATTATAAGTACTCTGTCTAGTGTCAAAACTAAGTTTTTGATGCTCTTACCTTTCCTGCACTTTGGATTTGTCCAATTTTCTTGCAATAGCAACGCCAATGTACGAGATTGATCTAAAGTGTTAGAGAGCAAAATTTGCCATGTTGATAAGTGCATATGAAGAGGAAAGCCCCACTAAAGCCTCAGGCCTCCTGTTTAGTTTGCAGAATATAAAAAAACCTCCCTGTTTAATAAATTGAGCAAATGTCCAGAGCAACTAAGAGACAGATGTGGAACCCTGTGATGCCAGCACTACAGACTGGCTTTTCAAGCTAGAACAATACTTTAAAATGAACAATACATTACTCAGATCTGTGAAAAGCAAATGAAGCTCAGCCTTTCCTAACCTTGACATTTTCCAGACTACTGGCCAAATCCATGGGTAGAACATTTCATGTTGGTAAAATAGAGGAAATAAAGCAAGAACTGTTTTTCTGCTGTCAGTCATGGTTTAAATTATAATAGAATAAAAACTTTATTTTATTTTAAGTGTTGGAGACACCAAAGGAAGCAAATACACATCTTGATTTTATACAGAACTTGCTCTGTAGGATGGCATTGTCTTTAAAGGTAGCTGAGCTTCCTGCTTTCTCCCTCTATTTGAGGTGGTTTTTTTTAAACAGTAGTTTCAAGGAATTTGTTTGCACTAACTCACTCTTCACAAACATTAAAGCCTTTCATTTATCTCTGAAATCCTTTGACAAAGTTGTCTGGCTGTGAAGAGCATCAGAGTTTGTTTCTAACAGGAAAAAAAGTGTGCAGTTGTCTTGTCTGTGTCTCTGCAGAAAATGAGCCCAAGAAATGAACTGTGGCCTGGGTCAGTGTTGTGTGTTCTCCTGACTGCAAGGCTTCTCCATTAAAGATTTTTCTCTTTCTTCTAACATGGTTTGTTAGCTTTCTAAAAGGAAACCTAAGGATGTGACTTAACCTTCCAGAAGGAAGAAAACCTCAAATTCAGGCTGTTCTCCCATTCTGAACTTACAGCAAATCTTTGCAGAGGGTTCAGTATTCTTGCTAAATAAATACAGAACCACTGATACTGTGCATGGAAAATAGGGAAAACCTGGCCATGTGTGAGTGTTCCTGGCCTTATGGAAAAGACATCTGCTTAATGACATCTTGCATGTAGGTAAAAGAGAACAGCAACCTACATGATTTCAATCATTTCAGTCCAAAGAAGTATAAAAATCTGTTTCTTCCCTCCCCACCTTTCTTAGGATGTAGGGACAAAATCCTTGTTGATGCACAATGGAGAACTGGTCCTTATGGCAATCTCCTAATAAACTCCTTATAGCAGAGTCCTGCTAAGGACTCTGGAGGTGCTGGCTCTGGCCGGGGTCCCCTGGGATAGAATGTAAGGCTCCCTGTGTCCCAGTCTGGCCTCAACACCCTCCCTGATCCCTCACAGGATGGAAAAAGGCTTGGGGGACTGGGGGTGGCTGATGGGTGCTGTGATGGGCAATGCACTGGGCTGGAAGTGTTGGCCAGTTCCCAGAGTGGGGCTGGTGATGGCAGTGAGACTTGGTGGGATGAGGGCCACCCCCTGAGGGCTGTGAAAGGTGATCAGCAGGACAGAACTTCTCTAAGGAATGACTGAATTGGGATTATTCAGCCTGGAGAAGGCTCTAGAGAGAAGTTATTGTGGCCTTTTAGTACTGAAATGAGTTTTTATAAGAAAGATAAAGATAGGACACATTTTTATTGGGGTGTGTTGTGATAGGACAAGCAGTACTGGTTTTAAACTAAGAGAAACTAGATTTAGACTAGATAATAAGGAACACATTTTTTTATGGTGAGGGTGGTGAAAAACTGGAACAGGTTGCACACAGAAGCTGTTGATTCCCCATCCCTGGAAACATTCAGGGTCAGGTTGGACTGGGCTCAGAGCAATACGATGTAGCTGAAGGTTTCCCTTCTCATTGCAGGGCAGCTGGAGCTAAATAACCTTTAAAGGCCCCTCCCAACACAAACCATTCTGTGGCTCTGTGACACATGCATGCACATGCACACTCCCCCTTCAGAGGGCCTGATAGAGGATGCCTTTCTGACATGACTTTGCTGAATGACACCACAGAGTCCCAGGGTACGAGGCACTGTGCATCTCTACTCCTAATGACTAGAGCTGGCCATGGCAAAGGCTTTATGGCTCTGAGTGTTCCCTCTTCTGATGCAGTCCCCAAAGACACAAACCAGAAGAAGGCTAAGTGAAAGCAACAATTAGTAAGTTCATTCACCAGAAGGCCATTTGCATGTCCTCCTGCAATTGCTGCTCCACTTAGCCACTGCAGGCTGTTTTGGCTGCCAGGGTCTGCTCACTGGCATAGCTTAAAGCCCTCTTTGCTGTGTGTCCTGTCCCTGTCCTCCCCAGTTCTGCCTGTTAGGTGACAGTTTCTGCCCAACAGTGTTAGTGCATTAGTCACTTTTCAAACAATTGCTTCCCCGTTGGGCAGGGTCTCTTCAGAGCAGGAGGATGGAGACCCTGAGCCTCTCAGCTCCAAAGAGATTTTTCCCCTCTCCAGTCAGTGGTATTCCCTGAGCCCTGCTGATGAAAGACACAGATGTGTCTGCAGAGGAGGAGCTCTCAGTGCCTGCCTCATTCCCCAGAGTCCTCTTCAGCCAGTTTGATGTCTAAGTGGAAGGGAAGAAAATAAGCTGACAGTGGGGTTACCACCCAGATGATTTTCTGAATTGATTAGCTGCTTTTTCACAGGTCTCACAGCCACACAAACAGCCACCTCCTTGGATCTCCTCAGCTAAGTAATGACCTCGGCTAGGAGAGCCCTAGAGAAAGACCAGCCATAATGATGTGCTGCTTCCTGTGAAAGAAAAAGCCAGGGCAAAACAACATGAAGGGAACTAAATAACAGCTAGAAAGAGGCGAGGGAAATGAAGCTTGCAAGAGTGAGATGAAAAAGAAACACCTTTCAGCAGCAGCTGAAATTTGTAGGTAAAGGGCTGGGCAGGCAAGGAAAATAGAGCTCGGACCACAACTTGTTGAGGTCAAGCCTGTGAGCACAAGGCAGGCTCCTCAGCAGCCCAAGGCCTTCTTTGGGTGTGTTATGATAGAGGTGATGTTGTAATAAAATCGAGCTGTCACGTTCTGACCAGCCCACTGCCACACGTGGGACGGCCAGGAGCAGCCTGAGCAGCTCTGGCCATTGCCTCCCTGTCAAGCATCACCCCCTGACCTGGGCTCTGGCCATTGCCTCCCTGTCAAGCATCACCCCCTGACCTGGGCTCCTGCCCCCCAAACCTTCCCAAGCAGGCGATTCCAGCCCTGCTGGGCAGGGTCCATGCTGGAGAACCTCCCAGCAGGGCTGCCCCCCATTCCCAGGCTCTGCCCTGCTGTTGCCGGCTGGGAACAGCAGGCAGCAGTGCTGGCTCTCAGTCAGCTTTCAGATGGCTGTCAGTCCATCTGTCTGTCTGTCTGTCTGTCCACGTTGTTGTGCCCCAATGGCAAAAACCTCTGGGATGTGCAAACGGGAGGGGCCAGGCCAGGGCCCGGCCCAGCTGCCGTAATTGCTCCGTTTCTCCCAATATTTCTGCTGGGGAAGGTTCTCCATCAGCATCCTCGGGCAGTACCACTGAGAGGAAGATGCATCGCAGGCAGGGAGAGTGGGTGAAGCCCCTGCAGAGTGCTTTGGGGTCCAGAAGTGTCCCAAAGAATGCCCCTGGGCAGAGTACAGGCTGTGCTACACTCTACTGAGATCCTGGGCAGCTTCAGAGGGCTGAGATGTGGAAGTGGGGAGGCTTAGGCTGGCCTTTGAAGGATTTAGATCACACATTGAAAATCTGTCTTTGAATGGGAACAAATGGTCCAGCCTTCCTTATCCTTTACTCCTGCCTCCTTCTCATACCACAGAATAATGCAGATTAGACGGGTGCTGTGGAGCCTCCTCCCTCTGCTCTTTCCCATCTGTGCTGTGCTATCCTGCCAGAGGTTTTAACAAGGAAAAGGAAAAGGAGAAAAAAAAAAGCTAGAAATAAACCCCACACCCTCTATATTTCCTCTGCAAGTGCCCCAGCCCAGAACTGCAGCCTGCTGCTCTCAGCGCCTCTAATTAGCTAAGCAAAGCAAGCACTCATTAGCCCCACCTGGGTCACTCTGCAACTGGGAAAGGGAGCCTTAACCCCTACATGGCTCCAGAATAGAACAAAGGGGTGAGAGGCGGATCTGTGCCCTGTGCCGGCCCCTCCTGGCAGCAGGACCCAGCCTGGCCCTGGGTGCCCCTGGGTGGTGACAGTGGTGGCCCTGGCAGGGATGTCCTGCAGGGAGGGTGGATGTGCTGACACTGCTCCACTGCAGAGCCCAATCTCCCGAGAAGATGCCATCAGCTCAGATTTGGAGAGGCCCTTTGGGAGGGGCAAGTATTTGTTACAGCACTGCAATTTTAGCTGCTGCCCTGCTGCGAGTGAAGGCACTCGCTGGCAGCGGCTCCAGGGTAGAGGGTAGATCTCCGTGGGGAGAGAGGGAGGCTCTGGCACCCTGGGTATGGCTGCAGTGACAGAGTTTGGCTTGCCACTGATCTGCTGCTTCATAGCCATAACTTCAGAAACAGCTAAGCAAATCCATCTGCCAGCTTAATTTAAAAAATTAGATTTTTTTTTTTGGCTAAAGTTATGGCATAAGGCATAAGTGGTTACCAGAGCTATTCCCTGTGCTATCACACAACTATTTCTGTCCTTCTAGATCAAGGTTTTTCTCAGATCAGCTGGTTTTTTTTTCAGCTGTGGTTGTGCATCAAGGCCCAGTGTAGAGCCCAAGGTGATGGGTAGAACAAATACATGTGGGACAAGTCAGTCAGTCTCAGGCAGTTTGTAGACTTTAAGTAAAGGCACTTACAGGCTAGATTCACCCAAAATGGGCAGGTGGAGTAAGTTTAAGAATGAAGTGTTTGGTTCCTTGTTCATTATTATTTTCAGGAAATTGGTGCTAAACCATAAAAGACACCTCGCTAGGAAAGGACAAGAGAAGCATGGGAGTAACTGGAGACAGGAATTGGTGAACACTGAGTGGTGGTAAGTCCTCAAAAGAAAATCTGCCTCTGTCCTTCCCTCTGTGCTACAAAGAAACAGCATGGAGCACAGCAGCTGCAGCAGCCAACAGCAGGAAAAGGATGGGGAGCACCTAAAATACTTCTTGACTCTGACTGAATCATGGGACTGCAGAGTTCTGCCTTGCTTTGTGTCCCCCACCCCACAGGTGGGAGGAAATTTGGAGCTGAGAAGGCCAGTGGTGGAGGCTGCCATGAAGGACACATGTCAGAACTGGGATTTTGAGGCAGAATGATCACTGATACTAACAGCACTAAAAAAACCCAAAAGGATACTATTCATGCTAGCTCTTTCCCTCCTGTATTTTTTTTTTCTCAGATGGATCAAAGGAATTTGTTTGGCTGGTTTCTCTTTTATTTCAAGTCATCTTTGCTTTTCTTTCTTTTTGTTAATCTTCCCCAGAATGGTCTTCAAAGTCAGGGTTGGAAAGGCTGCAGGGGAATTTTGGTTGTCTGTTTGGTTTATATTTAACATCACTGTTGTAATGGTATCTGAATGTTTTGCTAAATTAATTTTTGCTTGGTTTTGCTTTCACCTTGGCTTCTATGATGCTGCTTCAGACAAATAGTAGCCCTCTCTCATGGGAAAGAAAAGTCAGGTGAACAAAGTACTTGCTTTGGAAAGATGAGAGTAGAGTTGTGATGGCTGTTCAGATTCTGCATCAGAAAGAGAGCTGATAAATCCTACACCATAAATCTCCCACCTGAGGTGGGTGAGAGAGCACTTCTCTGCACATCTCACACTGTGCCCAGAGCATGTGTGCCCAAACACTACCAAGGAGACTTTTAACCACCAGGACTGGCTAAAATCTATGTACAACGTTGCCTCCTAAAAGATAGGATCTCTGAAAACTCCATCCCCTTCCCAAACTCAAGTTTGCCCTGTGAAAGCTGAGCTTTCTCCCCATGGAGTCTGGGTAAGGTTGCACATTTTGTGTCACTGGTAGGAGCACAAACACTAGCTGGGTGTTTGTGGTGACAGGAGGTGGTGGGAGGATTTGCCTTGTGCTGGTTCTCTGATTTAAGTCTCTTAGACCCCTCTGGCTCAGCTGTGGCTCACTGCCAGTATTTGATCATATTTTCAGAACAGGATTAATTATGTTTTATTGCTTGTTTACGTAACAGATCAGCATCACTTAGGTTGGAGAAGACCTTTGTGATCATCAAGCCCAACCATTACCCAGCACTGCCAAGCCATGTCCCCACTGCCACATCCTACATGTCTTAAATATCTCCAGTGCTGGTGACACAACCATTTCCCTGGGCAGCCTGTTCCAGTGTTTGACAACCCTTTTGGCGAAGAAATTTTTTATAATATCCAATCTAAACCTCTTGAGGTATGACTTGAGGCCATTTCCTCTTGTTGTATCATTTGTTACCTGGAAAAAGAGACCTGTACCTTGCTCTGTCTTCCTTTCTGGTGGTTGTAGAGGATGATAAGGTCCCCATTGAGTCTCCTTTTCTCAGGCTGAATACCCTCAGCTACTCCTCATAAGGCCATTCTTTGGAGGAGGGAGGAGATATGCCCTGTAATTTAGTGACCATTCATTCTAAATGAGAAGGTTAATAGTTTGGCCACTTCATGTTTTAACCCTAAGCTTTTTCCCTCTCTAATTGTAAAGCATAATAGGTTTTATTTCCATACGGCTCTTCCCTACGGGGCTTTGTCTGGATGTATAAATCAAAGCCTTCCTGCCACATTTTGGGGCTTGGGGGCAGATTCTGCCCTCATGAGAGCATAAAGTAGGGTCATCCAGCTGCCAGCAAAGTCACCCCATTTTGTCTGCACTGCTGAGTGGCCCCTGGGAACAGGCAAGGGGGAGATGGCCACTCACACAACCGGCAGGATGGCTGTGTGCTGAGGACTTTGCAAATGGGATTGTTGATCTGGGTGATTAACTTCGAGTGGCTGGGTTTCTCTGGTGCCATGGTCTAGCAGGGCAGACAGTATCTTGGGGCTGGGGCACACAGGCAGAGCTGCTGGCATACATCCCTCTCTTCCCAGCAGGAAAATGAGGCTTAGACATGAAGGTGAACCAGGAAGGCTGGGTGTGGGAAACCCAAACCTCGAAAGCTATTAAGTGCAGAAGAAGGAATAAATCAGCTGGCCCTTCTCCTTGCCAATTTCTCATTTCTCCATTGCCTATTTACTTGTATTTTCATGGGGTCACAGGTTTAAAACAAGTCAGTGCTTCCACAGGCGCAGCCGTTCCACCACAGGCAGGTGGTTTGCAGCAGGATCCTCATCTTGAGCTCAGGGAAAAGCAGAAGTGCATTGGCAGAGCTGTTTGGGGAGCTGGGAACAGGAACCTAGAGGTTCTTCTGGCCAAGACTGTGATCTGTTTATCAGATCTCTGTTCAGGAGCCTATGGCATCCTTCCTGCCTAACTGTAAGGAGCACCAGCAGCTTGTGTTGATATCCTGCTAGCCTGGGAACCTCTGGAGCTAAGCCTCAGCTGTTTGCTGAGAGCTGGTGAAACTGAACCAGCTCGAGCAGTCAGTGGATGACAGTGTCACTAACAGTGCCAGCAGGTATTTTCTTTCCACTTCTACACTGCTGGTTTAAACTGGGCTGGTGACAAAGAGAGGTGAGCAGCCACTGTCGCTGTGTGGCTGCATCCAGCCCTGGGGAGGCACTGAGCTGAGTGCCAGGCTGAGGTACAGCTTCTGGTGTGTTTCTGGTGCCTTGGAGGATGGAAGTGATAAGTGCAAAATGCAAAGTGTAAAGCCATTTCCCAGCCCCTATGGAAATGCAGTGGGAGGAGCAGCCTGCCTCCTCCAGGCTACTGTCAGCCCTTGGCTATCCAGGCCCCCCACCCCAGCTGACACAGCTGCTGGAGAGGCTGGGGTGAGAAGGGATGCAGGCAGCCCCCTGTCCCACTTTGAGCATCTCAGTTTTTTTTTCTAGCAGCACCTAAGTTCAAGGCTGTGCTCCTGTGGCCATTCAGGCTCTCTCTTAACCCATGACAGAAAAAGCTGAGTATCTCAAAAGCCCCTAGTTACAAGCAGGACTGTTCTGGGAAAGGTCTGGAGATGACTCTCTGGATTAATCACTAGATTTTTTTTTTTTTTTTTGAGTCTGGGCACCTAAAATCCCTTCAGTCCATGAATCTGCCAGCCATCCCCCATTTCGAGCTGCCTACAGTCACTTTCCTCCAAGTGACTTGACAGGTTTTGAAAGTCTTTCATGAACCTTGTTCTGTTTTCCTTACACTGGAACCAACATTGTGTCTAAAGCAGTTTAAATTATGTTTATCCCGGGTGAATTTAATTACACATACTGAATTAAGTACACCAGTAATAGTGCAGTAACTACATTAGGAATCTGGAAATAAATAATTTTTGTTACATGTCAGGGAGATTTTTCTACAAGTAAGGCAGACCTCACACTAAAGCCAATACTGGGAATGGCAACTCCCTGCCCTTGGTATTTACAGAGAAATTGGATAAAGTCACTCCACCTCGTGTAGAATAATAATGTTTAGCATATAAGTAGCATTTTACAATTTCAGAGCAATAAATGCACAGACACCATGGTAGTGAGAACTGACAAGGTGCTAGCATTAACTAATTAAGTCTTGTAACTTCCCTGAGGAAGACCATTCCCATTTTATAGATGAGGAAAATATACCTGAATTGATTTACTCACAGTCACAGTGAAAGAGCTGGAACCATGACTCAGTCCTGCTAATGTTTGGATGGCTGCTCTGTGAGACTCTGCCTTATTTCTAGACCCATGCATTGGCACAGCCTGGTATCCCATCCTCATCTAAATTTAGAGATCAATCACTTTCAATTTCTGCTGACTGCTGTGGAAGGAATGGGATCTGAATCTCCCTCTAGCCAAATGCAGCAGCAAAGTGTGGAGGGATCAGTGATGTTGGAAATGGAAGCTGGTGAAGTCACAAGAAGTTAGCACTGGAGAGCTGCACTCCCCACAGAAGCAGCATAGCAGGAAAAGCAACTGGCAGGTGGGTGTCAAATGAAGCTTTGGAAAGGCTGTGTTGGCTGAAACCACCACTGGCTTTGCCTTTCCAACTCCACCACAGCTGCAGGAATTGGTGTGCACACAGCCAGACCATTTTTAATCTGTATGGGCTTAGTGGTTTACACCAACACTGCATCTGGCCCAGAAACCTGGTGGGGAGCACAGCACTGGCACCAGCACTGAACAGAGGCCACCTTGCTCTGTGCAGTAGGTGCTCAGCACTGCTCACAGCATGTGAGATCAGCAGCTTTAGACAAGAAATACAGCTCTCCCTCACATCACCTCTTCAGGTCCAGACTACAAAACCCTGGTTGCAACAGAGACCTTCGGCCACTCTGCCAACTCTGCTCACACACCACTAATCCCCATCTAAGAAGGTGTTGAACAGAGAACTGAATTGTCGTGGCTTGTAAGCAAAATGTTATTTTAATTCCTCTCTAGGAACACAGTCTGTCTCTGCGGGAGTGACTGATGAGGACCTGCTATGCATGGAGCACTGCCCTGCTGTGCAGCATCCTCTGCATTTTGTCTGGGGCTGCTCCCTCTGCCGTGAGTGCTTCACTCCTCAGCACAGCTCGCTGCACCTGAGCCGAGCGAGCTCAGGCTGGGCTGTGAATCCCAATGAGCCCCACACTGGTGTTGGGAGGCAGCCTGCAGGAACCAGCCCCGGAGCACACAGCACACATATCAGCACCACTGCTAACTGCTGGTCTGGAAACTATTAAATATCTCTTTGTTTATGCCGAAATACTGCTGCCTGCCTGTGGAATAGCTGTGGACAGCAGGAGCAGAGCCAGCAGATCCGGGGAGGCACAGAAGCGTAGGGGTTTGTGCGTGTCTCCACTCTGCTTCCAGGGAGGTTTCCAGGGCAGATCACTGGCTCCCCATCTTGTTTTGTGGCCGTTCAAGCCAGGCTGTCTCTGACTCATCTCTCTGCCAGATGTACTGAGCAGCAGCTGTGAGCATGGATGACCACAAACAAACCCCATGCAGCAGTGGGCCCCCCTCTGCTACCCTTTGGGGAAAGACTTGGAAAAATCCAGATTCCCTGGCTTTAAATCCATTGCCACAAATTATCATTCGCCTGTTGATTGCTCTCTAGGGGACAAAACATCAAGTTACAACCTGTGGTTTTCAGCCCCAATGGGTTAGGAGCAGAAAATCTGTTGAGACCTACGGCTTAGATCCGTTGGTTTGATATGGAGTTCAGTAAAGCAGCAGGAGAGGGGCCGTGATGGAGGATGCTTTGCCACATCACTGCTAGCCAAATTCCCAGTAGGGAGATGCTTTTCAAGGAAGAGAGTCCATGCAAGCTAAAGAGACCCAATGTTGCTAATTTTCTACCTAAGCCAATGGTGATGTGTGCAACTGCTGTTTTGCTTCATGGAAAGCGTGGCTACACTTCAGTAATGTGAAATTACTTCTCCTTTCCAGTGGTTCGTTCAGCTGAAAATAGTGTTGAAGAGTAAATATCTGGGATGTTCCAAAGAGAATCCATTAGATTTTCAGATGCTAGGTCAGGTTCTCAGAGTGGCTGCTTTCACATTGGCTTTCACACTGGACAAATGGAAGGTGTACATCCAGGAGACAGAATAAATACCACACAGCTCTTTCACAGCTGCAGTGTCCATGACATAATGGTCTGCACCTGGGGAGCTGGAGAGTGCATGCTAGCCAAGCAACAGGTTCTTCAGCAGATGAACCTCAAACCCACACTGCTCAGGCTGCAGGAATCATGGAAAACCTTCTGGTGACTCAAAGCTGGAGAGAAATGTTTGTGTCCCAGCTAAACCTGCAGCCCTGTTCGTGGTAGCTGAAGTTTAAGTGTACTGATACCACATATCCGACTTCAGCAACAGACCTATGCAAGCTGGTTCACTGCATCACAATGCCAAAAACAGTGGGAATGCCAGTTTTCTCTTGTTCTACTTCTGTTTCCAATTCCTGTCTCCCACGCTTTGCAGCACTGTCCCTGTTCTCTCTCATGCCTCCATTTCGCAGCTGTTGTCTGCGCCCACCCATCTCTTTTCTATTCTCTGCCTTAACAACTGGCTCTCCTTTTTATTGACTCCCTCATCTTTTCTCTTGATGACTTAAAATTTCACATTGTTAGGCTGTTGGGACTGCACATTTTTTACCTTCCTCGTCTCACCTTCTTATGCAGCCCTGCAGCATCCCACTCACCAGCAGACCTTGCCTTCACTGTGCATTTCTTGGTTTATTCAGCTCATCCCTCCCTGACTGCCATCTCAGACATTCCCCACTCTCTTTCTCTCTCTCTCCCTCACAGCATTCCAGCTTCTTCCACTCCACAAGTGTCTGTGACTACAGACTCTTCCTTACTCCCTGCTAATTAGGGAGGAGATGTATTTACTTTTCCATCTCAGAGTATTTACCAGTTTCCTCTCATCCTGTTTCCCTTGAGTCTCTCTCATCCTACACAGTCTCTTGACTGCAACACTGTCCTCTATTTCAAATCTGATTTGCCCTCTTTCAACCACTCCTGTTGGCTTTCATGCCTCTTATGTCAGCCCCCTGTGTGCCACTGCTTTCCCTACTTTTATGAAATCATAACTAGTGGCTCAAAAGAAGTAATTATCAAAATGCAACATAGCTTTTTTTTTTTTTTCTCTTGAGTCTCCTGGTTTAGTTAAAAGAAGCAAAATTTCTCATCTGCTTCCACACCTGTTCTGCCATCCCTCTGGCCGCCTCCATGACTCCAGCTCTACCACTACCCACAAAAACCTGTGCCTTCATTTTCACTGTATGTGCCTCAGTTTCCTTGATTTGTTGTTTGAGAAGGAAAAGCAGATCCAGGGGTCAAAGCCAGACCTCCCAGTGCTAAATACTGCAGCCAGTATTTATTTATTTATTTAACTCGGCTCAGGAACATTTTTCAACTGTGCTATGTAAAACAAAAAACCTCTTTGCTCAGGAGGCATTGAAAAAGGAACAAGGAACTTGAAGATGGATCAAAGTATGAAGAATCCTAGAAGGTAAAAGTAGCTTGGGGTGAAAGTAGGTGGCTAAATCACATCTGTCTTCCACTTCATAAGTCAGCAAAAAGAAGCAAAGGCAGTGGGAATTGCTGGTGTTAGATTGTTGAGGGAGGTCAACACAAAGAAGGAAGCAGTAAAATTCAGACAGGCTAGAAAAGGGAGCTTAAGCTCTTCACAGCCAGAAATGCAAAAATTCTGTTTTGAAGAAACAGAAATGTTAGGCTTTATCTATTGTTAAATCATTTCCCCTGAATTAGGAAAACTTGAACTTCCTAAAGCCAAGTCCTTCTGAGAATGTGCTGCCAGTAAGAACAGAATCTGAGGTTTGGTTGGTCCTTCTGCAAGTGCTTTTGACTCCTTACAAGGGAAGACTGCAGTTCCTCCTGATCCTAGTTTATAGGAACATAGTCCAGTGGGCTTTAGCTTAAAGCCAGGTGGTGGAAATGCAAGGAAGTTAAGAGTTCTTTTAAAAGAGATCTTTATTAATGATAATATCACTTCAGCTGGCGAGGAACTGACCTGTGCCTGTCAGTAATCTATTATCTTTCAGAGGCTACAAGAGATCTACCTGTCATCAACCTAACATTACATTTAAGCTTTAGATCAGGCACAGATGACAGGTGTTTCTGGAGAAAGTGGAAAACACTCCTCCCTTCTTTTTGTTTCTAGATTAAATTATTTGTCATACAGGAATGGGGACATGCAGTCCCTGCAACTCTACAACATTTTTTTTTTAATTTGCTTTTGGGATTTTGATTTTTATTTTTTTTTTATCTCCAGAAAGTGAGCTCACAAATCCGGAGATGACCTGGAACAATGAAAACAAGAGGCTTTGATTTGGTCCATCAGCCTCAGTGTGGCTCTACATGGTACAAGGACTCAACCTTCAGCCAGTTTGGGAAGAAAGGATGAGAAAAAGCACAGAAGACAGGGGAGGAGTGTAAGTATGGTAGTGAGCAGCCAGGACTGGGTATTGAGCTAAAAAATCAGTGGTGGGGGAAGTCTAACCAGCAGCCTAGGGGGAAAAAATGATCAGAGGAAGAGTATAGCATAGTAGGAAAGGACACTGGCCAGAGCAGGCTTTGGTTTTGTTAGTTATGGACAGGAAACTCCTAACCAAAGGTGGCTTGGAAGAGAAGGAGCACATGGATCAAAGAAGAGGAAATGCCATAGTGTATTCACCAAGTCTCTGCCTACTGTTGGATAGCAGTGGGAGAGCAGAGCTTTTTGTGCTTGAATAAGAAGTCTAAAGAAGTCATTTAAGAACAGTGTAAGAATCTAGAAAAAGGAAACAACCTTAAGTGATTGTGGGCAGCCCCTAGCATCCTGGAATAAAAAGAACAAAACAAGAGAAAACACAGTTCAACAGAAATAATGGGGACGATAGAGGGAGCCAAATTAATTTAAGAAACATTAGGCAAAATTGGTACCATAGCTCTTCTGACAAAAAGAGAGATTAGGAGTCTTCATTTAAAGTTCACAAATTTCTTAGCAGGGTAGAGAGTGGGGATACTACAAAGCTGTTTGACCCAGTGTCAAGAACAAGCAAAGATGCAGCAGTAAGATAAAGCACAGCTGGACATTTACAGGAATTCAGGGAGGAATGTCAGCGTAGAGCAAGACAGAAATGCAACATAAACTCCCCTCACATGGCCAGGGGATCAAAAGTTAGCTCTGTGGAAGAACTGGGCATTAGGTAACACTGTAGAATTCTGTGACTAGCCCAAAGGAAAGTGTGCCTGAGGATTTGTCACCTCTAGATTTTTCACACAGAACTGTTGGTATTTTACAGTGATCCTGTATGTTGACCAAGTGCCCTGAGCTCGCCTGCCCTCTCCTCTCACAGTTACTGCAGGGAGCTGGAGCTGGCTCAATCCAGTGCAGGCAGACACAATACACAAGAGATCAGATTCTGTCTTGCTCAAGACCAAGTCTTGCAGTCATTGTGCCTTGAAACACAGTCAGGGTTTCAGTATAGCACGTTGGTCTCCTCCAAACAATAAATGAACCAAGTCAAAAGCTTTTAGGGATAATAGATACAAAGGCTGAGCTTAGAAAGATAACAAACTTTATATTTTTAAAATAATACGCTTTAAAAATAGAGTACATTTTGGCAAAAACCTTGGTGAGGAAGGCATAGGAAATCTATTTTCTCTGTGAAAGTTCCAGTGAAGGAAACTGTGTCTGTGTCTGAAGAAAAATCAGGTGTCTGATGACACCTCCTGTGCCATCCTCTTTGCCACGCCATTTCTCAAGTGACCCTCACAGACCCCCAAAGAGCACAGCAGTTGCCACACCAGATGAGCCTGGTAGCCTTCCTAATCCAGCCTTCTCACTTCAACAGTTGCTACTCTCTGATACTTCAAAGAAAGGTGCAAGAAACCCCATAGTGGACAATTATAGAATAACCCACCCACAAGGGAAGTTTTTCCCTAATCCCTCGCCATCAGTTACTGGTTATACTGTGCCTTGAAGCCTGACAGTTTATATCCCTTCTAAAATTTATTTATATCCTGTCTAATGTGACCATGAATGTTCTTGGTATCCATATAAATGTCTAATCCTTTTTTGAATCCTGCTAATCTCCTGGCCTCAATGAAACCCCGTGGTAACAAATGCCATGTGCTAATTACACACGGTACAAATATTTCCTTGCACCATTTTAAATTTGCTTCCTTCCAATTTCACTGGGTATCCCTCGATCCTGCAATAGGAAAAAGGGCAATGAAATTAGAGCTTGTTTATTCTTGCTGAGCCATGCTGCTGCTGCTTGATTTGTTTCTTCTCTAAACTAGCTTGTTGCCATCCTCAGCCAGTTTTCCCTGGTCAGGCTGTTAGGCAGTGGCCTGGGACACAGCACAGAGCCTACACCTTCTCCTTATTCTCATGATATTGATATGTTCTTCTTATTGATATGTTCATTTTGAAGGGAAAAAGGGAGAGGAAACCCTGGAGATCTCAAAAGTGCATGCTGGTTGGAGACTGAAACCAGACTGCTTTACATCAGCAGGTGTTAGCAGCAGTACGATGGTGCTGACTGATGCCACCAGCCTTTCCCCCTCTGGTGCCTCCAAGCCACAGACAGAGCAGCACATCTGCAGTGTGCTTTCCCCTTGGAGCTTCAGGCTGCTCCTGAAAGGGGATATCCCCCTCCCACTCCAACTCAGGTATTTCACTGCTTCCTCGCATCCATGCTAGTTAAGGCCAGGCCGTGGGATTAGTCCAGTTCTGAAGGAACTGCCCTCAGCCTCAGCCTAACTCTGCAGTCCCTGCTCTGCCGTGACTGGGGTTGAACGCCAGTTTCACACTGGTTTCACTGGAGGTAAGCCCGAGCTGAGGCAGCCGGGCACAGTGATCCTTTGTAGCTGTTTGAAGCTGGACTGTGGTGGCCACAGAGAGGCTGTCAGGTGATGCAGTGACAGCACACGAAGTCACAGCTGCTCGGTGTTCCACTGGCACTCTGTCCCATTAGGGCAGTTCCACAAGCAGGTAATTAATCCCTATTTGTCTCTGAATGCTTTCCCGTAACACAATTCAAAACAGGGCAGCGCTGCTCTTCATGTCCGAGCCAGGAGGAATGGGGGCACTGGGAGTGTGGGTGACACATTGGTGTCCCAGGGCACGGCAGCGCATCTGGCTGCTCCCGGCAGCCGCGCGCGGGGAACAAGAAGCGCGGCTGGGCTCCCTCACTCAGAGGCACGAAGTGGGAGCAGAAACCCTGGGGGATTCCAGGGGTTCGCTGCACCAGGAGCCATCCCCGGCAGCTGCCAATGCCAGCCAAGGGACCGGGAATCGGGACCAGGATCGGCACCGGCGGAGCCGCCGCGTGTGGGAGCGCCGCGCCCGCCGGCCCCGCCCACAACGCTGGCCCCGCCCCGGTGGGCGTGGCCGGGCGGGC
>WBNO01007798.1:227871-349466 GCA_013400575.1 Peucedramus taeniatus
TTGCGGGCGGGGGTCCCCACCTGGCCGGTGCCGCCGCGGGGTGGGGGGCGCGGAGGGTCCTGCCGAGCCTTTCTTACGCGTCCCGGCGAGGCCGGAGGGCTCCGCGGGGCACCGCGCCGCTCATTGTGCGGCTCGGCGGAGCCGCCGCGGGATCGGCGGTGCCTTCACCGCCGCCCGTCCCCCACGGAGGGAACGCTCTCGGCTTTCGTACCTTCTTACCCGCTTTCCCTTGTAACTTTCTTGTGTGGCTTGTTTGGGATTTAGTTAGTTTGTTCGGGTTTTTTACTTGATTTTAATTCTTATTTTCATGTGCGCCGCTAATGTCCCGTAAATATTTTGTGCGCCGGCTACAAATGTTACAAACAAAGTGTGTCCTGGTAGGAAATCTTTTGTGCTTGCTGTGAAAAGCTATTCTTGCCAGCGCGTTGGCAATAAACCGGGTGAATAACGTGGTGGCGTGTGTTTTTTAAAGACAGTAATTGCCCCGTGAATGCGAATTCCAAAGATGCTTAAAAGTTCAATGGGATGCGCGAAGCCCTAAAGAGCAAAACTCCTCGAGCAGGATGTGGATTTCTGAAGAGGGGGAATCCCTTATGCGGTACGAAATCTTGAAAGGGGATAAGATCTCTCAGTGATGCAACTTCTTGCGAAAGAGAACTCCCCTCCCCCTCCTATTGATGCCAAACCATTAAAGGGGGAGGCTCTCCGGGCCCAGCAGCGTAAAGTCTTGAAGGAACCTGAATTTACAATGATAAAAGGGCCAAGGCACTAGCCTTTCACCTTTGGAGGCAATTAGCATCTGGCTTGCTTCACAAATGAAGTAAATGTGGGCTCCCCTTTGGTTCCCGGAGCACGCTTAGGCTGGGGGAGTTAACATCATCACTCGGAACAAATTAACTTGCTTTTTTGGGGGGGGATGCCCGGGAGGAGGAGGAGGAGCAGTGCGGGCGCGTTGGTGCTGGGGGTGTTGCAGAGCAGAAGCAGCACACCGAAAACGTCGTCAAAAAAACCTCCGTACACGTGGATGGCCCGCAGCCCTTGGCAGAAATGGGTTTTAAAGCATGGCGCTTGTTCGAGGGTCGGTGGAAATTGCGGTTAAAATCGGGATGCTGCGAGAGGACGGATGCGGCTGTCAGAACTCTGCTCCTTTCGGGCACGTGGAGTAAATCTCCTTCTCCGGCAGTGTGGGCAGACCAGCACAAGCAGTTTCAAAAGTTGCAGTTCCTTGAAGCTCACCGTCTCGTTACCTCTTGCCTGGTGTAGTTGCTCCAGTCTCACCACTGGTTTCGAGGATATCTGGGAACAGAACTTTGCACAAAGAGCTTGCTCAAATAGTTCACGGTTTGAAACCAATGGCCGGCTATGGGAGTTTTTTCTAAGAGTACTGCTCTGTGTGTTTTGGGGTTTGGTGTGTTTGGTTTTGATTTTTTTTTTTCTTTTTTTGTCCTTTATTTAGCTGCATAAAGAGGATTTCTTCCATGGTTGTGGACCTAATAATACCAGTGCCCCTTCTGGCTGGTCTCACTGCTACCTCTGAGACATACTTGAGTTTCAGGGGTGTCTGAATAAAATGGAGGTGGCTATTCTTCTAGGGGTTCGTGGAGATGCTAGGATTGAAAACACATTGTAAGGGGAAATAAAACTGCAGCTAGCCATCAAAAAGTGAATCTGTGCTCGTGTATGAATGATATTTTCTTGCTTTAGCTTCGGTAGTTGTGGAGAGGTGTGCTTGTGGCTGAGCACTGACAGATTGGGGTATGCCACTTCCCTCAAAAGTCACTGCCCCTCATGAGTAACCCGGGGGTGATTGCTCCAGTCCATTTGGGCACAGAGGAAAAGGGGTGCTTTGAGTGAATCTGTGAATGCAGAAGGAAGAATTGAGATCTCAAGCTCAGAGGGTTTCAGGTGGAGGATGCTCATGCTCAAATCCCTTGAGCTTCACAGCTGATGTTTGTCCAGCTCTGCCCAGTATCTCTAAGGGATGGTCTTACACTGGATGCAGCTGTCTCTTCCTGGATATTCTCTCCTTCCTAGGAGGTGTGAGCTCCTCTGAGCTTAAATTCTGGCTGGTGGTGCTTTTTTTGCTGTTTTTTCTGGTACCAGTGTGTCTCCAGGGGGGAGTTTGGTGCTAAACTCTTACAGCATCCTTACAAAATGCAGAAGTTTTAAAGAAGCTTTAATTCTGCTTGAAACAAGTATCGCCTGCTCTCTCTCCCTTCAATTAAAGCAGGCGGGTCAGGTTAAGTTTTCACTGCCACCATCCCTGCAGTCCTCAAACCAGACAAAACCTGATCTTCCAATTTGTGGTGTTCTGTTGGTCATTTTTAAAAAGCTCTGGGTGGTTTTTGTTTTTCTTCCCTCCATACCCTCCCTTCCCCTTCCCCCCTGATATTTTTTTTTCTTCTGGTGGGTTTCTCCATAGCTAGTTGGAAGGCTCTCTAATGATAGGCCATCTGGACCTATCCCTCCTGTGCTGAGCAGATTTGATGAGGGCATTTGAGAAGTTTGGGGCCTTTAGTAGTCAAGAGAGACAGAATGGAGCTCTTCTTCTTTTTTTTTTTTTCCCTTCCTTTTCACTTTTTAAATGCAAGCCCTTTACCCTCTACTTTTTGGCTCAAAAGAAAGTGAAGCTTCCAGATGTGGGGCTGCCATCAGCAGCTGGATGGCAGAAACTTGGGAAGCAAATGTTTTCATTTTCTTTTTGCCGGACCGGTGCCTAGCCAGAGTCTGCAGGGGAAGGGGTGTCCAAAAAGAAAGAGGCACATCCATCAGGCTGGACTCTGGGCATTGTTTGGGGAGGGGGTGGGCACAGCTGGCCCTCACGCTGGCTCTGGCAGATGCAGGCGCCTGGGTTCCTCTTTTTAAAAAAATCTCTGCTGCAGCATCACCCGGCAGTGGACTCAGGAGGGGTTCAGCTACCGTCAGCAGGTCAAAAGTTCAGTGGGACAGAAGCGGGTGCTTCGGGACGTGTTCAGCTTCATGCTGTGATTTTACATGGATCTGAGGATGGCTGAGAGCACTTCTGCCTTCTGGGGTGGGTTGGTTTTTTTTTTTTCCTTCCTCCCCTTTTAAATGGCTGCCTTGTCAGCCATCTGCTGTACAAAACTTGTGTGCCACTTCAGAAGTGGTCGTTTGGTTGTGTTGGCTTGGTTGTCAAGGCACATTTCTTGGTGGTTAGTAAAATCACAGAATGGGTAAGGTTGCAAGGGACCACACTGAGTCATCTGATCCAACCTCCCTGCTTCACACTAATCTGCATCAGGGAGTTTGTCCTTACCTACTCTAACAGCACTGCAGCAGGAGAAGGTGTGGCTGTGTAGGGCACGTTATTTTTTTTGGTTGTCATTGCCTTGATGGACAGAAAGGATGCTTTCCACAGTCAAGTTAGTGCAGGTGATGATAGGTAGTGATTTATTTCCCTCTTCAAGACTGGATTGTAATGTGGGACACCTCTTGTGTCAAAGTATCTCCTGGCCATGTGCCCTTCCCCTCTGCAACTGAAATGTCCTCCTGGCAGCTGTAGGGGTTGTTTGTATCGAAAATATTGGGAGAATATTTAATGTTTTCAACCGTATTTCAGCACAGCTTGAAAACGCTGGACAGGAGCCAGTGTGGTGTGGCCACCCAGCTCTTTGGCATGTGCTCTCAGGAGCTGTGGACTCCAACATTTAGGAACTTCTACCTGGGTAGGTCGAGGGGAGGTGACTTTCCAGAATGTGCTTGAAAATAGTCAAAACATTGTTGTTAACTTAGTTTATTTGGAAACAGGGGAAAAGCCACATTACACAGGGAAAACATAAATCTTTTCCTGTGGTTTTTAAAAGCACCTTTGGGCAAATTGCCTCTGCTGTTAACTTCACTACGGCTTTAAGATGCTTTTCTTTGCCTCTTGCCCCTTCCCAGCACTTCAGCCTCTGGCTCTGCCTTTAGGTACATTCCTCCCACCCACGGGCAGGGAGGGCACTGCTGCTCTTGCCTGCCTTTTTCCTTCTCTAGTGTGGTATCTCTGTGCTGGTCCTTGAACAGGCTCTTTCTGTGAGGAATATTATGTGGCTGTTAGAAGCCAGTGGCTGCTACTGCTCCCCTGGGTCCCCCAGGAGGAGGAAGAGTGTGGGGAGAGGGAGAGCTGGAGAAGGAGAGAGCAGAGAACAGGGTTTCTTCTATCTGTGCAAACCGGATACAGCTTTAAAAGAAAAAAAAAAAACCTAAATGTGTTAAACAGTGTGTTAGAATTTTAATACTTTGAAAGGAATTTTTCCTAGTGAGGACAGGATGGCCAAATGTGCTCTGACCTCCACTGTCGTATCGTGTTAAGTGCTGCTGAAAATTCTCTGTGGATCCCCTCGCTCTGCCCTTTAGGTGTGTCCCTTGTGATCCATGACACAAAATTGGCACAACCTTCCTGTTCTGTCAGTGGCTTGTATGGGGTTAATCACACAGACGTAGGGTTTAGTACCCAGCTACAGCCTTCACCTCTCTATAGCTATTCGGGTCTGGTACAATGTCTACTGGTGCCTCATCCTGCTCTGTGATAGTTGAGATGGCCAGGTGGTTTCTGCTCAGAAGAATTTAAAATCTAAGTGAGATCAGTGCAGCAAGAAGGTGCTGCAAGCTGATGAAAATGTTGATGAATTCATGTAGGTCAGCTGTGCTCATTGAGGGTAGTTCTGAGTTTAAATGCCTTTTCAGTAGAATAGTTCAGTCATTAGGATGTCCATCCCTCTTGCCATTTGCTTGTTCACAGTAGGCAACAGTAAAGTGGAAGGGAGTGGGCAGTGACTGAAGCAACAGCAGAACAATAGATCTGCTGACTAAAACTTCCCTCTCATGTGAAGCACCTTGCTTTAGAAAAAACACACTGTCTGAGGAAAGGCAGAGTAACTGGCAGTGCAGGAAGATGTGCTGTACAGAGAGTAGACAGGGTGGGAAAAGATTATGGAATTCACATATACTGAAAAGACAGTGTTGGTCCTGTTGTGTGGAGAGCCCCATTTATGGACCACTGTGTGAATTTGGATTTTACACTAAGGTCACTCTGTGACAGCTCTGCTTCCCCTGGGCAGCATCAGCTTCATCAGAGTAGAGAGTGTGAGCTGGGTGTCTGTTGTTTAAAAAATCAAACAAAATCAAGGGCCACTGCTGGTTTTATACTTCTTTCTTCCTGTCCCATCCACTGTTGGGTTCAGTTGCTGTAGTGCTCCATCCCTCTCCCCCTATCTGTTCCAGCACCACTTCTTATGTTGCTGCTCTTGGCTTTTGCTATCTTAGTTATTCTGTCCATAATAGAATCATTAACACTCTACATGTCAGTGCTGGGCTCTAGAGTTCATTGAGATTAATGGAGGGGGGAGGCAGAGAGATACTTCTCAGAGCTGTTGTTTCAAGTGGCCTGCAAATTGGAAAGCAGTTTCCATTTCAAATGCAAGTCACATCTTTCCCAACTGTAGATCTTAAACTTTTACACAAGTGTTTACATTTTATATAATGATACTCTAGTGCAATTGGATTAAAAAAAAAAAAACAACGAAAAAGACACACAAAAAAACCCCAAAAACAAACCAGAAAAGAAAACCCCAAAATAACAGCCACAACAAAAAAAGGAACAGGTAGTTCAGGAGGCTGATACATGAGTTTAAACGTTATCTTAAGCCTGTGAAAAGAAACAAGTAGTGACTGCAGGAAGCCAAAGGGTGTCTGAACAATGGATAAGGAAGGTTATTTTGACAGCAGCATTTTGAATGGATCTGAGTTAGGTGACAGGAAAGTTGGGGAATGACTGTAGCAGTAGAAGGCAGAAGGGAAGGAGGAGCACGATAAGAATTTCAGAGATTTGATGGAGCACATGGAGCCTGATATTGCAGATTTTTTGTGGTGTTAGTATAGGCAATTCTTCTGCTGGCACAGCTGACACTGAAAATCATGCCTGGTGTTAGCTGAAGTGTTTGTGTACCCACAAGTTTAACAGTTTAAGCTGAGTTTATTTTAAGACCGATTTAAGATAATCAGGTGCAAGTCTTTCACCACTAGAAAAAACACATAATAGTTTGTGTAGGAACTTAAATATGACTTTGCAGTTTGCTTTGTTTAAGAAGACCCAAGTATCACAAACAAACCTGTGCCAATTCAATCAGCCGATTCAAACTTCTGCATAGCACAGCTAAATCGGGCCTTAGAAGTTTTTCCTCGTGGAATTTCCTCTAACCAAACTAGCTAAAAGTAACACCTTTAAAGTGTTGCAGCTTTATATGTAGACCTGCTTAACTGTGGTCTTTCTCTCCCAGCGCATAATACCGGCAGAGCTGTGCCATTCTGCCCCTGGCATCTGTTAAGTGCCTGCATGAAGGGTGAAGAATTAACTTTTGTAATGGCAATGGATGCTTTCATAGACTTCTTTCAGGCAAAAATCTCCTCCAGAAGAGAGCTATGGGTAGAAATTACAACAGCCAAGGAGTTAAAATTCCTGAATTAAAGGTTTATCATGTAAACATTATTGTATGTATGTATGAATTTAAAAAAAAAATTTCCCCCCCTCCTCGTTACCAGAAGCAACAGCATCTGCTGTGGTGGTGGGAACAATGCAGCCTAGTGATTCCTCCCTCCTTACAGTAGAGAATCCTGTTAAACACACAAGGCTGTGCCTCAGAGTGTATCCTTTCAGCAGGCTTGTTCCTTTTAATGGGTGCCCATTCCTGGGGTCTCCATTGTTTCACCAACAATAGCACTAGGGGCAGCTGATTTGGTTGACAGAAAATGCGTTAATTTAACAGATCTATTCCCTTTAGCCGGTCTCCTTCCTATTGTGCCCCACTTCTCCCCCAGTTCCTGGGGAGGAGGGCCTCGAGAGCAGGGTCTGTTAGGTGGAAGGCTCCTGCAATTAGGAGGGGTTTGCAGCTTTTGTGTGAGGAACAGAAAACAGCTGATGGGGAGAAGTGGTGAGAGTGCAGTTTGCTTACTGCCAGAACACTCATTTTTCTGCTTTTTGGGGAGGGCTTTACAGACTGCCTTTACAAGGGATGGGGGAACAACTCGGCACTAGGCGCTGATGGCAGTCAAGGTCTTTGCTCTGCTCAGAGGTGGTCTTGCAGCCCAATGTGGCAACACCCTTCAGTGCTGGCTCAACTTCTTGACAAACTCTTTATATACTATACATGCTTAGCTAAAACACCAGCTTTCCATTGAAAAAGCAAAGCTGCTGGTGTTATCCGGAGTGGGACTGCTGAGAGCTGGCTGGGGAAGGCAGTATGTGAAGTTAACACCAAATTGAAACATGAGGGGTGAAATGGTCCTCAGGGACCCCTACCCTGGGCTTGGCACCAGTTTAGTGTAGTTTTTGGACTGGTCTGATTTAAATAGTGCAGGCCCTTCACCCTTGGGTGCACTTACACAGGTTCAGCTCTTCCCTGTAGTAACTTATCTTGGTTCAGTAACGGAGGGGGTGTCTCTGTTGGTTTTTACATCGGTGTGGTCAAGTGGACACATTCGGCCCGGTGGGAAGGAGGGCGCATGCACTGCTGAGGGGGCAGTGAAACATGAAGCTCTTCTGCTCTTGGGGGCTGCCGGCTGCCAGACACATCTTGGCTGCCAGAAAGAAGATCTCTCTCCCTTTCAAGCCCTTGCTTCAGCCACACTTCTGACTCTGTGATTTGCCCCTTTTCTGGCAGCATCCCAGCTGCTGGCTGGCTCCTGGCCGGGATTTTGTGGGGTTGCAGGTCTGTGGTGGGAGCAGGACCTCCTGCTTTTGGTGGTTGCAAGCTGCTGGGTCAATCCACTGTGGCTCTTGAAATTCTAGCCGTAGTTTAGTTCTGGTTGCTGGGGCTGGTGATGTAAAAGGAGCTCTGGAGGGTCTTTTTCCTCCTCTTTGGTAAAGCTGTTAATTCTCTGTCTCTTTCTCTCCAGCTAAGCCTGCTGTAAAGGGACCAGAGCTGTGCATGGCCAAAGGGTTGGAAGGCAGACCTAGTATTCTCCTTCCTGGTGAGCCCTGTATAGGGAGCTGTGTGGCAGCAAAAATTTTATGTATCCATAACACAAGGCAAAGAGGGTTGTGGTTAGAGGGGTTTTTTGGTTTTTTTCTTGCTTGGTTGTTTTTTTTGTTTTTTTTTTTGGTTTTTTTTTTTTTATGATGATGCACTCTTTACACCCAGGGTGAGAGTTCACTTAAAGAGCTTGACTCTTAACAGAGCTTGTCATTGTCGCTAATATAAAACAAATGATGAGCATGGGAGAGGAGTCAAAGGCTCCCTCTTCTGGTGTTCTGGGAAGGTTCAAATACTAAAAAATAAGTAAGGAAAAAGACCCCTTCTGTGCTTTCTTGTGGTATTTTGTGACCTCACTTAGGCCTAACCCTTACTGGCCCACCACATAAGTTTCTTCACGTCCCATAAGTACACAGCCTTAATGGCTCTCTGTGGAAGTGGAATGCATTTTCAAATGCAATATATGTTGCACTTGTAAGTGAAAGTGAGCCCTGGTTTCAGAAGGGTTCCAATCTGAGCATGGAAAATGGCAGCTCTGCATGTCCCTGCCTGTGACATTTCTCAGCGCTTCCCTTTGCTTCTCCTTTTTACTGCACCCTCCTCTTGCAGTGATAATGTGGTGTCCCATGCATTTCCCAGGTCACATGTGTGCATTGGCATGTAAACATGTTTGGGGTGATTGGAGTGGCCAGGTATGCTGAGCACTCCCTCTATGAAAGCATGTCCAAGGCTTTGGCACTGCTGCTGCTTTAGGTTGAGTCAGTCCAGAATTCAAAACTTATTAGTGATTGATTGATGGAGAAATGTGTACAAGGAGTAGTAGTTTGTTGGGAATTTTATATGAATCTTCTAAAAACCATTTTATAAAGTGTACTACCTCTGAAATTAATAGGATTTCAGAGCATTAGAGAAGGGACATTTTTTTCCTTTCATGTTTTTTCTTCACTGGAGAACTGGCCATCATGTGGCTTATTTTTCCCTGTGTTGTTAGTGTGGACTCATGAGCTGTGTCTGGAACCTGAGCACGTCAATTCTCAACCTGCCTTCCACGGCAGCTCCTGCCACTGTCACGGCCAGCAATAAAACTGCTCACCCAGATTAAAAACTTTTCTCTGAAGTGAGCTGTGCCTCACCAGAAGCAGTTCCCCCAGCCAGCTCCCTCCACAGCCCCACAAAAGGGTTGTAGCAGCATGACTGAAGCAGTGGCACGGGAATGGAAACAGGCAGTGGGGAGGGGAAGGGCTTTTTATAGCTGACACTTCTGCTGAAAGAAACGCTTATCGCGCAGCAGCCCTGGGTAGCAGGTGGAGTGAGCCTGCACAGGTAACAAGAGGTCATGCAGCAATGAGGGCACCTGGGGAAGAAATCTTATCAGTGAGACCCTCTCTGAAAAGGCTTTGGGTTATATCAAGCCTTGCTGCATTTCTTTTTTTCAAGTGAACATTCTGGTTAGAAAAGTTTTAATTTGGAGTTAGATGGTGAGCCTTTAGATTGTTTATTCCCTAGTCAGTCCTGAATGTGCAGAAATCAGTTAAACTTCACTGTAGCTGAGAGTCTTGCACAAAACCAGAATAGTGCAAAATTCTTTTTGAGAAATTGAGGCTTTCTCTAAAAAACCAAAAGAAACTGACAAACAAATTTCCCGAGAAAAAGGTTTCTCTGGCTCTGGTCGCCCAACAATGCAGATATCTATCCACCAGGGTTTGTTTGCCTGTGCTGAAGAGGCTGGAGCAGCTTGCCTTGTTGGACAGGGCAGCCATGTAGAATAAACAGGGAATAGCAGTCTCGATTTCCTTTCTTTCAGCCTGATACAAGGTGCAGAGGCACTGAAGACTATTTTGCCCTTAAGATAATTGTGAGTTGGAGAGGATCAAAGGGCTTGAGGGGGCTTTTTTGGTTGAAAGGGGATTTTCTCCATGGACAGCTGCAGTAGTGCATTAGTAGTGCAATGGATTATCTTTCCATGATCTGTAGGATCTCAACCAGCTATTGAGGGGCCCCACTGAAGGCTGCTGCTTGGGGGAGGCAGAGTGAAAGTCTCCTCTAGCAGGGAGACCTGTAATGCCTGGGAGCTCGGACCTCTTGACTCCCCCTGCCCCAGCAGGGTGGGTGGTGCTGGATATTCTTAGACTGCAGATAGTGCTGGGAGCATGAGGAAAGGGAGCCCAGCTCTCAGTCATGACTAACTGCAGCTGATGCCCTGCATCCACCCTGCTCTCCAGTGGAAGTGCTTATTAAGGAATGTGAGAAGCGAGCTGATTCCAGCTGCTGTGGCATCCCCTAAAGGGAAATGTGTAATTTGGGAGGGTGTTGCGAGTCCCTTGGTGGAACAAACTACTCTCTGTAGTAAACATCTGACCTGCCAAATGCCCGGACTTTGTCATTTTGGGAAGTTTTGGATGATGGCTGATCTGCAGATAGGTGTGGCATTGAGAGGGTGTCCCTGCACATGCCTGGATTCGTGTCTGTATCCTTGCTCTGTGCTTTTCATTCGCTGTGGGGAGGCAACACATTTGGCCTGGCTGTGGCAAGGGTGGCAGGAGGGGATGGGACAGGGCTTGGTGCTATCAGAGGTGGAGATCAGGTCATGCTGTGCCTCCCTGACCTGGTTTCAGGGCCCGGGGATGAGGGGGCTGGAATGTGCAGGGCAGCAGAGCTGTCAAGGAATGCAGGTTCCCAGGTGACCAGGTCCCCAGGTGGCCACTTCAGTGACTTGTGCTTAAGTTAGGCTCAGATTGCATCTGTGCTGGTTAATGATGGCTGGGGCAGCCCTGCCCTGCCAGGTCCTCCTGTGCACACCTCCTCAGGTAGTGAGTGGGATGCCAGCAAGAGAGGGGTGTTAAACTCGCACTCCCAGCACTTTTAGAATTTTCTGTTAACTTTAATGATGGAAACTTTATGGCTTTTTGGTTGGTTTGGATTTTTTGGGACTTGCGAAACACAAGATGGGATGAAACCAGCTTTGGATTTCAGGGCTGAGTTTTTTTTGGGACAGGCAGTTAGAAAGACTTGTCTTTATTTGTAAGCAGGACTGGTTTCAGGATTTAAGGGCCGCCATATGATGTTGTGTTGTTTTTCCTTGGAGCAGGAACTACAGTTTATAATCATTGCCTAGTCCTTAGCCAGTTGGCAGGAAAACTGCTGTGAAGGGATTGATTATTAGTGGATGCTTCATTGTGCTGTCCAAGCCTGACTTTCTTGATCTAACCAGTTTCCTTCAGTTGGAATGGCTGTAGTCAGCAGAGGGAAGAGAGGAAGATGTGTCTCTTCCCTCTCAGCAGCGCTGTTTCTTGTTCATGGGATATACTCAGCATGAGAAGGGTCAACAAAAAGTGTCAATGCCTGAGCATTCTCATAGAAAGCCAGCTGGCTGGCTGGCTGCTGGGGACTGCTCGCAATTTTTCTGCTTCCTCTTGTGATTCTCTCAGTATTTGTTTTTGGAGTGGTGACTTAAAACTAGCGCTGTTTGGTGTGAGCATCCTGGAGGCTCCGCCCTTTCCCTGGGAGAGGCACCGACTGAGTGGAAACATAATCAGGAAGATGATCTAGAGCTCAGAAAGGCGAAGACACGCTGGCAGCTGTGGCAATTGAAGATGAGTTAGTGTTAAACTGGCAGTGAGGACACGCACAAGTACAGAGGCAGCAGCACAGGCTGGAGCTTGGGCAGCAACATCTGCCAGGCTCCTTGGATAGAAGCTGGGATGGTTTGGTCGTGCTGAACCACATCCTGCTGCAGCTCCTCTGATAAACCTGGGCTAGCTAATTAGAAGCTGGGATGTGTGCAGCTGTGCACAAAGCAGCTGTGCTGTACTGGAGTAGCTGGTGCAGCTGTTTATGAAAGGTAGTTTGAGCTGGATCTGAGCAGGGGCAGTTTGTGAGGAAGGGGAGGTGTGTGTCAGGCTTGGGCTGGGCTGCACATCCCACCCTGCTATGCTTAGGCTGAACAGCAACAATTGGAAGAGGACAGCTGAGCTAATGCTTAAAAGGTGGAGGGATGAAAGACTCCACGCCAGGTCTTGGAAGTATGATCCTAACCTTCTGCTTGTCTCCTGCTTTCCTCCCCCACTCCCAAAGCCCCACTTGGGCTGTGTGGAAGTGTCCCAGTTCTTGCAGCTGTGTTAGTTGTAATGGGTCATTTAGTCCTGAAATCCCTGTTTGAAAGGGGCAAGTCCTTGCCTCGTGTGACAGCTGCCGCCTTGCACTTTTCCCCAGGCTGGAAATAACTGCGTATGACACAGGAGCAGCGCGTGGCATGGGGGAGGGAGGTTTCTGGCTTCCTCTTAGTGCTATAATGGCTTTGCTGTGTGCCTCTTCTCCCATGTGGACCATAGCAGAGCCATGCCCCACATATTTAGCAGATCTCTCAGCTGGCAGTGCCCAGGCAATACTCTTAACAGCCTGGCACTCGCCGGGCTCTGTAGACTGGAGTCTCCCTGTGCATCTGGGAGCAGGACAGAGGGGGTGTGAGGTGGTGGTGATGCTTGCCTGCAGCATCAGGGAGCCTCGATGTTCTGTGCAGAGGCAGAGACAAGGAGAGGGAAGGTGGGAATGTTTCTGCTCCCTGCTCCCCTCTTCAAAATCCAAAGCCTTGAGCCCATGGAAACCTGGCCAGCTTTTCCTTCTAGCTGAAGGGCTGTCTCCTGATTGGAATGACAGCTTTGAACTGGAAGACATTATTTCATTAGCGTGCTAATCAGATACAGAGATTACCTGATTGGCTACTTAATAATTAAATGAAGTTGCCTGTAATTCTTTGAGCACACACAGAACTAATTAAATTAACCCTTCCCTGCCCTGCATGCCTGGGATGCACTTGTGTGAAATGGAGAGGGCAGCTTCCCCAATGTGGGGACTGTGATCAGAAGGGGGTGGTGGTCATGAAGTAGGCACTGCAGGACTGTCAGAGTGGTCTTATCAGGAGCCTGGAGAGATGATGATGCACTCTTTACACCCTTTCACTTTAATTTGGCACCCTTCGTATGTGATCAGTGTACCTGGCAGTGGGCTACCAGCAGATCCTGTGTCCAAATAGCCAAAGGAATGCACTGGGCTCATGGAGTTGATGCCAAAGCATGTGCAGTAACCCATTCCATTGCTTAGGATCACCTGGTGAAAAGCAGAGAGAAGGAAAACCTACCCTTGACAGTTCTTGAGGAGAAACAGTCAAACAGAGACCAGAAGATGTTCTCCTGTACTTTTATTCTTCTCTGTCCTCACCGGCACGTAGGCACAAGCCAGGTTCTTTCCTTGCATTTGGCAGGATTCCACCAATTCCACTTCTTGTTGACCACCTATTTCTCTCTACTCCTGCAGTGTCCACTCCAGGAGATGCACTTTGCACGTGCTCACAGGGGTCTATTTCCAACAGTTTGAGGAGGACACAGAAGTCCTCCTGTCAGTGCCATAACTTTCTTTTATTATAGATTGAAAAAAAAAATGAAAAGAGTAATAAGCAGGAAGTTTTCTTGTGTTCTCCAGCCCCAGTGCTATGCCCAAGCTTTTAGCTTCTGTAATGCTAGAGATGCGGCAGTTTGAAATTTATAGTGAAAGGCTGATTTTTATAATGTGTGAGTGAATTGTTACCGTGTTGAAGACACTCTGTGTTTGATCATTTCATTGCTAGGGTGAAGAGTTAGCATCTATAATTTTTTTGTATCCATTTTCAGTGCTAAGCACTGGGTTGAGGCAACAGAAAAGCTACCTTATAATAATCCAACTCTCTTCCCTTGCTGCTGCCACTGTCTCCTTCTAGACTTTGCCCATACATGTTAAAATGAAACTGTCAAATTAAGCACATTTCACTGTCATCCAGAGCTAAACTTGGCAGAGAAGAGCCCTTGGACCTTCTGGCCTAAGTTAACCACGGCTGGCTTCAGCTACCTCAGTAAGGAATTGCTGTGGCATGCAGAACAGCTTTCCCCTTCCCCGTGGTCCATGTTGCTGACTCTGTCCTCTTTTTCCCAGAAGATTGGTTGTAGCAGCAGTGTCCTTGGAGCCAGCAGAGGGATAAATATCTCGAGCCACTGCTTTGTCTTTAAAGTCTGGCTTCCACATGACAGACAGCCCAAAATGCTGTGGAAAACAGGTCAGGAGACAGAAGAAAACTGGGAGGATGGGAAACAAAAGGGCAGCTTTCAGGGTAATTAGATGGTTTCAGTGCTCCTTCTGGCAGGGAGCATTGGCTGGTGAGACATGACCCCCTGTGCTGACTCCCTGCAGATGTGGGTATGCTGGCAGGGTTTGAAGGAAGAACAGAGAGCAGCCAGCGAGCCTTGGGGTGTCCTTGTGTCCCAGCTGATCTCTCAGATTTAGCATCTCCACTTCCAAGCCCTTGGATCTGCTCTCCCCACAAGCCAACCTTTGGTACCCTTCCTACACTCCCCTCTGCCTTCCTGGGCCAGACCCAGGTCTGATTCCCACCTGCGACTCCCAGCCGGGGTCTCTGGCAAGGTGCTTGCCCCTATTTTATGAGCCATGGGTCTTAAAAGTGTGGGTTTGGGGGAGGCAGAGAAAGTGGGTACAGTGCATGCAAGGTCGAGCTGGAGCCCAGATACAGCTAGGCTTTAGTATTGTTAATATTTGATGGTATCTGTTGTAAAAGGGTAGTAAGTAAGGCTGGCACATCTGTGTCTGGGCTGTTGCTGTATTAGAAAGCTGTTCTCAGAGATTTCTAAAACAAAGGATATTCCAGTGTGTGGTGGAAGTGGCCATTTAAACACATCTGACCATAAAGATGTTCCCTTCGAGCAATTTTGATATCAGAGCTTGTGAGACTCACTCCTGTGGGCAAAATCCTGCTCCATCAGACAGAGCCTGAAAGCTGGAGATTGGGTTTGCAATGGAGTTCAGGGAGGCTTTTTACCTCTTGTGTCCTCCTCTTTGTTTTTGTTTATGGGTTTACAAAGTCAGATTAGCATTTCGATGTTGGAGGCCAAGCCCTTGGGCAGTGGTGGGAGGCAGCCTGGTTCAGCAGGTTTGGGATTACTGCTCCTTTCCCAGCAGCGGTGAGGAGCAAAGCCCGAGGCTTCTCCCTGTTGGGAATGCACCCAAGCTGCAGCTACCCCTACAGCGTGTCTGGAGGTAGATGGGCAGTGTCACCGGGAAGGGTAATTAGCCTTCTTTTCAGGCAAGGATAATTGTTTTATTATTTTAAATAGTAGCACAAGTTCTGGGGGAATAAAAAAAAAAAACCAAACCCTAGGAGCTCTCAATCCAGAAGCTGTTCACTTTTTCTGGTTGTTGCTGCTGGTCTAATAGGTGTTGCCTGTCCACAGGCTTGGCTTTGCTGTAATCTTGGACATCTCAGATTCTAGAGTCCTATAACTTTAGTTAAACAGTGTATTGAATAAAAGAGAAGTCCATGTCCCTTTCCTCTCCCTGTCAGGCATAATGCTGTACTCAGTCACACCGGTGCAAATTTAGGACAGATCCAGTGGGTTCAAGTCAATGTACTCCAGAATCATGTTTTAATTGCAGAAGATAGTGTCTCTTCTGAAACCAAAATTTTCTCTTTGGGCTATTCTGTGTTTGTTCACCAGAGCTGGCTGCTGCTCCATGCAGTACCCAATCCATGTGCTGAGAATGCAGTGCATGGGAACAGGCTTAGGTGCTTCTGCAGTGCCAGACTCCTGCGTGTGGTTGAGCTTGCAAACTTGCATTCACACAAGAAGCTTAAAGAGGAGGTATCTTAAGCATAAGAACTTTTTTTTCGTTTATGGCTTTTTTAGTCTGAAGAAAATGTGAAGATCTTTTTGAAATATTCCCCCAGTTTGATTAAATTGTTCATATGGCTTTTCTCCCCACGTGTAAAGCTGACACTATTATTTCTTGGAAGACTCTAAAAATATCTTCTCAGGTTGTTGCTATTAACAAAAAGGAATCTGAGTCTGTGTAAAAAAAATATGTCTTTAGATTTGTTCCACCTTCTCAGGTGCTTCAAGTCAAGTTCTGATTTCTTTTGTTCTAATATATTTTATAACACCCAGTACTTTGTGCTGCCTTACTTGTACTGGGACTCTGTGCACACACCTTCATTCCTCACTCCCCTGCACATTACTGTTTGTCTGCTGTCTGGGACAGGAGTCGTTCAGGGTGCCAATATGTTAAGCTGTTGAGAGAATGGGGAGAGATGAGATGAGATGAAGGTATTGTTATGCTGGAAAGTGTTAATTGGTGCTATCAGCCACTTGTTTGATTTCTAGACCATTACAGCAGTCCTTGAAGTTGTGTCTGAGCCAAGCAAATGGCAGGGGCTCTGCAAGTCCCTCATCTTGCCCTTTTTTTCCTTTTTTTTTTTTTTTTTTTTTTTTTTTTTTTTTTTTTGAGTGCTTATTTCCCCACTGCCACTCACAGAAATTAAAAATTAGCAGGGCTCTCTCTGCACACTTGAGCAGAGAGGATGTGCCTGGATGTTGAGGAGCTGGCTGGGTGCACTGCACAGAACTTACCACATTGCTTGTGAGCCCTGGCCTGGCACAGTGGCTTGGAGATGCTGAATGGTGTGGGGATATTTCTGGGTTCCTTAGAAGCAGAGGAACTCATGTACTTGGGTGATGTTTTCTTCTGCGGTGTTTCCTGCTTTAGAGGCAGACACTTGATCTTTTTTAGGGCAGAGCCCTCCTGTAGGGCCAACACCCAAAGGGCCAAATAGAAGGTCTTACTTGTAGTCCAGGATTTCTGCCTGGAGAGAGGACAAGTGAGTCTCCATTCCTCCCCCTGTAGCAGGGACAAGATCTGCAGCAGAAGAGTGGCTGGCTCCTCTGCAGCCAGGGGAGAAATCCTCTCTGCAGCTGCCCTTTCTCCTATAGCTGGGAAGTTAGGAACCATCCTGATTTCCCTGATGTATTTTTCTCCTTTTTTTTCCCGGGTGCAATAAAAAGTGGGATGAGGAGTAGCACCTGCAGAAGTTTGGAGACAGGGTGCATTTATGCCTCCTTCTTCCATCCAAAGGTCCAAGGTATGTTGAACATTACTCAACCATAACTTTGTGTGGACCTCTTTCATACACAGAAACACATGAATCCAGCCCCAAGTGCCTGCTCCTGACATTCCTTTGGTCGTGGTGGGTGGAGTATTGCCACCCCGGTGTCCCTCCCTGGTGTCATGGCTTTGCTTGCTGCTTTTCCTGAATGTTCATGCTGTGCACCTGGTTTTGTGCTATGTAATACATGGAAAATGGAGTGAGAGAAGGCAGCTGAACAGAGAGGTGATTCTAAATGGAATCTGAGAGCTTGAAGGTGTAAATGACCAATGAGGACCATTATGGAGGAAAGTCAGTCAAGACTTGATTTCAGAAAAGACTGATAAGGAAACCCCAATATAGAATCACAAAAATGTACAGTCAGAGTGGAACTCTGGAAGTCTCTTATCCAACCTCTTTGTTGGATTCAGGCTGTCACCAACACTAGGTCAGGTGGTCTGAAGAGTGCATAATTTCTCTGTTCTTTTCTATTCTCTGAATGCTTTTCTCTGTTCCTTTCCATTTTCCCATTCCCCCGAAAGAGAGCAGAATTGTGATAAGAGATTATTTAGCACTGCATGGTCTAAAACTGCTGAAATTCAGCTTGGGCAAAAGGGGAGCTTTTAGTTCTGCAGCAGGGATACACCTTTTGCTGTCGTTTTTTTGAAACTCCATTTGAACTGTGACTGACAATAAGTCAGGGTCAGAAACTGACGGGTTTTTTTCCATTCTGTAGGGAATAATTTGCCTTTGAGGGATGGTTGTTTGTGCAGGAATACCTTACTTCAGGAGTCATTATGCAGGCACTCCAAATGGGACCTGTGGGTAAGCACCACGGGAAATAGCAGCTGTTGCCTTGAGAAAAATGCCTTAGGCCAGACAGGAAGATTTTTATTTGTTTTATTGTTGAGAACAGATAGCCAAGAGTTCTGGCCTTTGGTCTTTTAATACATAGCTTGTTTTCATCCACTCCTACATACCTGAAATCTGTGTGATTATCTAGTCTCTGAATCCCTATCAGCACCTTTGCAGGTGTTCCAGTGCAACTCTTTCTGGGGCTACATTGAAACAGGTCAGACAGCTGATCTGGACAGTGGATAAAAAAACCTAGAACACCTCAACTCCCATTCCCTCCAGTTATTTTTTGCCTGGATTAGTTTCATGAACTGGTTTATAGAGTGGCCTGGCAAATAGTTGTGCCAGCCATACCGTGGTGTGGAGTTTGGATAAGCAGTGGGGATGAGCAAAGGGGCAAGAATAATTTAGTGTTCAGAGTGGACTGTCATGTCAGACTGATCATGCAGGCATTTATCACTGTCAGTGGAAAGAAATTGAACTTGGAGAGATGAGAGGAGTCTATTTTAGAACGACATGAATCACTCTGAAGGTGTTCCCCTCTTTTCTCCGTGGATGATGATGGGGAACTGAGTGTACCAGCTCTGGCAAGACATCAAACTTAAACCTCACTTTTTGACTCTTATATTTTAATAATGGAAGTATTGACATGCCTGATTATTGTTCAGAATGCTTCACCTTGAGTGCTGTTGTAAACACAGAAATTGTCACCAGCTGGAAGCAGAATCCCGAACTTCCAGACAGGGCAGTTGTGAGCAATAGTGATGCCATGAAAATCCAGCTGCTAACCATATAAGTAGTTGAAGAGCTAAATATTAGCTCTGGGGAAAAAAAAAATAAAACACTTTTAACCACTGCCCATAGCCTTACCTTTGGGTAAGGCTGCCCAGAAAATGATGGTGTTCCTGCACACTTTTCAGCATTTCTGTCCTGCAGTGCTGCATTCAAAGACCAATATTGCCTGCTAATGTAGTTTGTATTTGAGCTCAAGTGGTGGTGATTATAGAGAATGTACCTGCTTCAAATCACCACTGTGACATGATAGTGAGGTGTTTGTTGTACATTATTGGGGTTTTTTTTGTGTGTTGAAACCGATGCTAAATGATTACAAATTCGGTTTCTTGACAGGAAATACTGCAACCTTTAATTCAGTGCCTTGTACCTGTAGATGATGATTGGTTTTAATTACAGGGTGGTATGCTTTTTTTTCCATGGGCTTGCTCTGTGTGGTAGGTGGTGCTGAGAGTACAAACCAAGGCTGTGCACTGAAGGAAGCTGTTGGCTGTGTGGTTCTCACCTTGTTTGCTAAAGGAGCTGGGAAGTGGGCAGGATATGAGAGATGGAGGCTGCCACAGGAAAAGAAAGGATGTCTGTTGGTTACATGAGGGTGTAGTGCTTTGTCTGTCTAGCCAGAGGCAAGGCAGATGTGAGGTCCAGAGCTTTCCCCTCTTCTGCCCTAAGAGATGACAGCTCCTTTTCATCCACCAGTTCAACTTTGTGGGGCTGGGCTTGTGCAGGGAGGAGAGGGAATGATCCAGGTTTCAGAAGCTAAATTTTGCAGGAATTTTGGTTTTTCTTTTCCAACTGAAATTGCTTTGGTTGTCTGGCTTAGAATAAAGCTCTAAGATGAATGGAATAGAAGTAGGAATAGAGGAATAAGGATAGGTTTTTCCAACTGAAACATACTGATGTTAAGTTGCATTTTCAGTCTGAGCACTCATTTTTTGCAGACTTATGACTCTGGGTGAGTTGCTTATGCCTCATTTCTCACAAGAAATCTTATTTACCTGGCTGGGTAGTGGTGCTCTCTCCCAGAGCAGCTCAGGAGATGTGCCTCTCCTCAGCTGTGGAAACAAAATGCTTCACAAACTATTGTGGGAGCTGGGAAAGAGCTTAGGTGAAGCCAAGGGAGACTGGCCAAGTTACTGCATCAGCTGAAGCACAGAGGGCAAAGGCTCCTTCACCCACCATATGTGCTCCAGGGCTTGGGCCCTGGCTCCTTCCATGTGTCTCCATTCCCTGCAGTTGGTCATCCAGATGATCCAGTCAGGGACAAGTTTTTCTTTTGCTGAATTAGCCAGCTGAGGAGCAGCCATGGGTATTGGCCAGTACAGGAGCCAAACCAGGGAGATGTGTTAAAAATGGCAGAGTTGAGTTTATGTCAGTACTGCTCTGGCATTTCTGGTTCAGCCTGAAGCATCCTAACTGTATGGCCAAACTTCAGCTTTAGGAAGTGTTGAATGTTTGGTGCTGAAGCTGGGATTGGGAACAGTGCTGCAGGGAAGAGCCAGCCTCTATCACAGGTTCTCTGGGTGGCCTAGGATAAGGCATCACACTCCTCCTTGTTTTCCCTGCCTCTGGGGTGTATTGCTGCCTACCCACCTTCTCCCAGCCCTGGGAAAAATAACAGTTAAGTCTCTGTTGTGTTTTAAATGCTGCCATAAAAATGCCAGGGATGGGGCTTATGGGATTCTTTTTGAGGCTGGGGAGGGGGACAGGGGGACGACAATTTCAAATAGAGGTGCACCTCAAATAGAGAGGTGAGCTTTGCTGGTGTTGATCAATTTTTTCCCCACCAATTTCTCATTTGTCAAATCAGATTAAAAATCATTAACTTGTAAATAGATTGAGGAAAAAGTTAATGCTTATTGGATTGAGATGCTGTGTGGAGGCCACCACAGAAAAAGGTCTGTGAAGCGATTAATAGCTTATTTGGTGGCCAGGAGAGGAAGCAATGTAGTAAATTAGGCATAGGGATACATAAAGAATAAGAAGGATAAAAATCAATATTGAACAGCTGTCTTTACTTCCTAGTCTCACACTCCCATGTACTGAATGAAGTGTAATGGAGATGTGATTACTCATTTTATTACTATTGTAAAAGGTTTGAATAATGTGACAGACCTCAGGTTGGTTTTATAGTCCTGAATGTAGCATTTCCCCCCTCACATGCTGTCACCTGAACCGTGGCAGAGAGTCAGCAGCCTGCACAGAATACATGAAAGAAGTAGTAATAAGTGAGGCTGTGCAGTAATGTAAAACCTGAAATACACCACTTAACAATGAGTGAAGAGTGGAATAAAGCTTTGTTTGTCCTCATTTGGGGGGGGACAGGAGGGAACAGGGGAAAAAATGAGTACCGAGGCTAGTGGAATTGAAGGAGCTGAGAATGGAGGGAATTGCCTGGATCAGCAATATGCAGAGTGCCTTACTGGTTGATGGTTTGAAGTGTCCTGGTATCAGATGGCTTTCTGACTGTGTGATTACTAGCAGACTCAAAATCGTAGGATATGCAGCTCAGACTCAGAAGACAGATGATTTTTCTGATATACATCTGTAAGACCTAACCTTTTCTTTTAAATAACCTAACTATTGTAGTCTCAACAGATCCATGATTGCAGAAATGCAAATTTCTGTATGTCGGATGGGGTCGGCTGTATGGGGTGGATGTTGTCAACAAGCTGGCTGGTGCTGCTGCCGCTGGTCTCTTCAGGGATAATAGAATCTGGGAACAATTAAGAGGCAGCGTAATCAGTTCCTGGGGGCAGGAGCATACCCTCTTGCTTTTCAGCATTCCCTTGGCTGACTCATGAACTCTGTTGATTGACTTGGGAAGCAAATGAATCCAGCTCTCCTCCAAAAGAGTTATAGAGGCAAGGTGGTGAGAGGAATACATCAGATCTCAGGCAGCTTCTGCCCTCTGTGCTGTGAAATGTGTGGAATTTACAATGGTTACTTAGCTGCTAAGCAAGTGGGATTTTTTTTTTTTACTTTGTTTTTGCCCTTAAGCCCTGTCCATCCTTTAAACTAAGGACTACAACAAGCTATAGCTGGGAAATGCTCACACATCAGCACAGAGGACAGTCTTGGCAGCTTGCTAGAAAACTAACTATAAATGTCCAAAAATATATGCAGCCATAAGACTTGCAAGCACTTTGTACGGGCTTTGGTGAATAGAGAAAGTGGTATATTTGGATTCCCATCTCCTTGGGCTCTCCTCTGTTATTCAGCTGTTCCCCAGCTGGCAACTAAGAACTTTAGGGTGCAGGTAGACATCACTAATGCACTCTGTTTCCACATTTCCTTCCTCCAGGAATCATAGGGAGTGTCCGTGGCTGGTTAGTGAGAGCAGACAGGCAGGATCCCTGCCAGGGAGCCAGGCACGATCCTGGTCTTGCAGGTGTGGTGCAGGAGGGTGAGGTGACGTGCCACAAGCCTGCTGCGTGACCGTGGGCAGTCTGCAACACAGACCAGATCCTCCCTCTTCCAGCCCTACATGTGGGGAACACAAGAGCGCTTAAAGCACGAGAGTGATCCAAACGTTTCTTTTTTTCCTTTACTGTTAGTTCTTTTGCCAAATGGTTGCTTCTTTTTTCTTTTGATTTTAACTACTCCGTTTTGATGGTGGTGTGCTCTAGGTAGTTACTCATCTCTCAGGCACATGAGGAATAAAAGCTTGCAGTACCCCATAGTGTGTGCAAGGAAGGGATGGGCTGCACGAGCAGGACTAACCAAGTTTGGTTTATGGTATCTTACATTCTTGGATGAGAAAAAGGCCAGTGGTAAAAAATACTCCCAGAGGCTGAGTGTACTGATGACAGGAGAAGCTGCTGAGGGAAGGAGAGGAGACAAGCCCATGGAAAATAAACTCCTGCTCCCTCAAAGACGTGCATGCAGAATGATAGCGGGGTGGGTGTGGGGGCGTGTAAGCAAGTAACATCCCAGAAGCTGGAAGAATAAAATGAAAAGGCAGCAGGATCAGCCTGCAGATGAAAGGCAGCCCCTTTTAACATTTGCTCCCGGACTCCGGCAACTCTCAGCAGTTGGCTGGAGACTAAGCTGGACGGTCCTGTGGAGCTTCAACAAAGGGACGAAACAAACCCCCGTCCCCCGGGGCCCCCCTCCCCGACAACGCGTGAAACAACTTGATAAATGATTGCTCTGTCAGGGGACGAGGGGATGGAGACGTCTGGGAGTGCAGCGGGAATGTATCTAATTCAGGCATGAGGGGAGCTCGGGTGGGAGAGGGGAGCAGGCCAAGGGGCAGTGGGATGGGAGTGTGAGGGTCCCCTGCCTTGGCAGCAAAATTAATAAAAACGGCAGAGTGGGAAGGGGTGAGTGGCTCTCTGGAGAGGTTTCTGGGGAGCAGGCTGTCGGGGCTTGGGGGGCTCGGGGGAGTCCCCCCGGCTGTGCCCTACCTCTAGCCCCCGTGCTCGCATTACCTCATTTACTGGGGATGGCAGGAAATACAAACCTCCCCCCGCCGCTCCCAGCCCAGTCCAGCCCCGGCTACTGATAGCATTGAAAGCTGCAGAAACAGGAGCCCATGCCCTGGCTCTATTCAAGGGAACATTAATTACCCTAAAACAAAAACAAGAGGAGTTCACAGCTGGGGCCCAACACTTCAGATTCCCCCTCCCTCTGTCCCTCCCTCTCTCCTTCGCTGCTGCTCCTCCAGTTTGTGCACACCAGCTATTTATACAGTCTCCACTCCTAAATGACTGAAACTGGGCCTGAGCGCCCTTGGTGCCCAAAACTCTACCAGCGGGGTTTGTAGGGACTGTGCAGGCATCTTGCAGGCAGAGATGGTCCAAGGGCTGGGGCTGTGCTGTGAGAGGAGTGGTGTGCCACCACCACCCACCAAAGCCAGCCTGTGTATTCTGTGAAAAGCTGTGGCAGCTGGAATAACGAGCATGGTCCTACATGGTCTGGATGGCTGCCGGCAGAAACCAGGCCTTGGGCGGCTTATCCTGGCAAGTACAGGAGGGAGCACTGGGGAAACTTCAGGGAGTCCTGCTGGAAGAAAGTAAAGATTTGGTGGTGGTGTATTTTTCTCCCTCCCCCTCTCTGGGAATGGAGCAGAGAACTTAATTTAGAGCCCTCCCAAGCTGCTGGTTAATAGACGCTTGATCCAGGAGGCAGCTGCTGCCACCACTTGCAAGGTGACCCAGAGCCCTGTTGCAGCATGTCCCAGGCCACTATGTCATGAGCACCAGTTGCCAGGAATAGAGAGTGCAGCAATGCATATAAATAATTTTACTTATTTATAAATAAATAAAATAGAGTTTGAGTGAACTTCTGTGTTCAGCTGATGAAGAGGAAGGGCCTGGCTTCAGGAGAACTGAATGCTGAGCTTTGTTATCGTTTTGGTAGCTGTCACCCATCCAGAGAAGTTGGCCCCAAGCCTCATTCTTGGGGCACATCAGCAAGAAATGATAAAAAAATAGGTAAAACGTGAGGAGGAGTGTTCTGAAACATGTGGAGGGCAGTGCTTGCCAGCTGTCAGCTTCCTGTCTTCACAGGAGAATTTGATCTCCCCGGGAATTGCCCTTCCCCTTCTCCTCTCTGGTCCTGCCCTGCCATGCTTTGGCACAGGGTAAGGTGGCTTGCCTGCGGTAGAAGTGTTGTGCTCCTTTATGCTGCTGACCCTCTGACTGTGCACTAAAGGCTGAAATGTCTGAGTCTTCAAAACCCTCTAGAACCTCCTCTCGTGTCTCGGTTTGTTGGAAAATAATTTTTAAACATCTACAGTTGTGGTGTGAAAGCGGTGAGAGGAGCACCTGGAAGTGCTGGTGTGAGCAGCCCCTGCCAGAATCCAGCACCTGGAGTGTGTTACTGCAGGGTAGCCACTGGCATTCATTTTGGGTTGAGACGGTGTTCAGCTCAGTTAAGCAGACCTATTTATAATGTGGAGTGGCCTGGTTCAAGCACGGCTGCAGATTAGGAGGAGAGGAGATAGGGAATTAGTCAGCCCTGTTAATGGTTTACCTGGCAGTGAGGAGGAACGTGCCTGCTTTCCCCCTGGCAATGCAAAGGCCACCAGTGCTTTGGTTTGTCAGCCCTGGTAACCCCCTCGGACTTCACTTTTACACTTTGCCAAAGTCGCCCAGTGTCAAAAAACCCAATGTGTAGAAAGACTCTTTGTGCTATTTGGATTGTCGAGAAAAGAGGGGAGAGTAGAAAGAGGTTTCACAGAATATTGTCTTCACGGTCTTTTTCTGTACTTCAGTTTATTTCTTGTGGGCCTGAAACAGTGAGAATAAATAGCCACTAAACCCACAAAAAGTAATTATACAAACAAGGCAAAGAGTTATGTTCTTTCTGATTACTTGCATTGGGTTGCAGCACCTACAGTTATGCAAGTGTAACACAGGATACTTTTTAGAATGCAAGACCCTTTCTCGCAGTCTAGCAGGGAACAAATCCTGTCTTGAAACACTGGATTTTTGCAAGTGTATACAATAGTCAGGAGCGTAGGCAGACTTTTTCTTTCAACTTGGGGCAAGTTGCCAACTTGTTTAGACCATCATCCACTGTCATGATGTAGAACTCCACCTTTTTCTCCAGCACCCTTGTCTAATAGTCTGGGCAGTAACCTTTGCAGAAGGCCAGAGGGGACAACTGAATGCAGTGCTTTCTTCTAAAGCCCTTACAAAACTACCAGAACTTGGAGTCTTACATAGTGATAGTTGATGGTTGATGGTTTCAGGGGAGGTTTTTTTGGTGTTTTCTTTTTTTGAAGGAAGTAATTTCCTTCACAAAAGGGAAGTATTTTTTCATGCAAGACATAATTAAACTGGAATTCATTGCCACAGGATGTTGTGGATGCCAGAAGTTGAGATAGGTTCAAAAAGCAATTAAACAAATTCATGGAAGTGAAGTTCATCGAGGGCAATTAAGCACAAAGATACAATCTCTGGCACAGGAAGTCTTAAGCCACAGCTTGCTGGAAGCTGGTAGGGGGGAAGCCTTATGGTATGCTTGCACCATTCTTAGCACCCGCCGAGCATTTGCTGCTGGCCCCTGTCTGGGGCAGGATATTGGGCTCCATGCACCTTTGGTCTGGCCCTATCTGGCAGATAGAGTCATCTGTTGTGCTTGAGGCATCCCAGTTTTGCTAAGGAAATGCTAACAGCATGTAGAGATGTGAGTGATCTTTCAGAGTCCCTTTCCTGTGTCTTTTTTTGCCAGCAGAAAGCAGGATCAAGACCAGGTCTTCTGGTGGCACAGAGAGCTGGGCTCGCAAGCGAGGGAGGGGGGCAGTGGGGAAGGAAATGAAACCAGGCTGCTCCACCACTGTCCTGCTGGTACATGACGTGGTCTGCAGAGCTCTCATGGTGTGGTGTTCGTGGATGAGCTCCAGACACTTCATGTGCTTCCAGAAAATTTGTCTCTGTGAGTTCTGTCTCTTCCAATAACCTGCCTTCATCAGCCAACTGCTTCCTCTGGTGTGCCCAAAACATGGGGGCCTTTGAAAATGGACTTAAAATGAGACTTCATGCTGATTAATAGCATGTAAATACATAGAGTAATCCTTCAGATGGAAGTTAACTTGACTTTTAGCCTTTTCTTTAATTTTAGGCTTCCTGCTTTGCTTGAGAAATTTAAGCACTGCTAATATGACATTGTATTAAGTGGTGTCACTCAATGTAGATAACACATGATTATAACTTAGTTATTAGAAAACACCTGATTTATCTCAATTGTGCCTCTTAATTTACACTGAGAACCATAAAAGCAATAATCAAACCCCCTCAGATCCTCCCTCCCTCCCGTTTGGCAAGCCTGTAACTAACCTGTGCTGTGAGAGGTTATTTATCAGGGTGCCACAGGGCCCAGAAGTAGTTTCTGTCTCCCATTCACTGACAATTCAGGGGAAGTAGTAGGCAGTGTATTAATTCATTGATGTTTAAAAAATGCTAAAGAAATGCTACTCAAAAGTACAACAGCCTAGAGAGGGATTAAAAGTATGGATAAAGAAATTCAAGTTGGAAAGTTTATGCTCTCACACATGGACATAAATAATATAAACCAGAGCTAGTTGTTTGGAACATTCTGGGTATGAGAGCAAGTGTGCCAGGTCTTGTGACTTTTAGCCAAAACCAGTATTTCGTATTTGCTTCAACCTTCCATTCTTGAAGATACTTAGAGATCACGATCCAAGTGTATTCCCAATTCAGAGAACCAAATTGCACCCAGTATTTATTATAATTTTTAAAATGTGAATCCAATTGGTCATGTTTGTGTTGCTTGACGGAGTTTAGCAGATCACTGGATGGATCGGGAGATGTTGTAAAATGTGACGTTTTTCTTCTTAAATGTAGCCCCTGCCCTTTTGTGTAACTTTGTTTCTGGATATCTTGGTACAAAAAACACTTATAAAATTGTGGGGAAGTCACAGAGTATCAACCAGAATAACAGCATGAGAATGATCCTATTGGAAAGAAACATTGAAAGGCCTGAACATACTGGGTACTTACCTCCATCTGTAGGACAGAGACACCAAGAGAGACATGAAATTGGATGATTGAAATAATAGGAGAAAGGAGAACAAAAATTATTCAAAACTCAAAGAAGGGTTCCTAAGCAGGAATAAGAGGTTCTGCTCTTGAAACACTTAAACTAGACAAATACATTGTGTCTGGCAGAAAATAGCCTACAAATAGTCCTGGGTTAGAAATAGAATTTTGTATGCCTTTTGTGTCCCTGAATTTTATCCCAAATAAAGTTGGGGATGATTAGTATCATGGGTTCATCTCAGTAGCCAATACTAGGATTATTTGAAAAAGTAGGAGAATAGAGACACTTGAGATGTGTATTCTTTTGGCAAATTTCTAGGTACAGAACAAGTGCCTCGGGATTTATTGGAAAGTCTAAGAAGGAATTAGATGGCAGATATACAATGATTTTGCAGTGCATGTCAGTGCTCTGGAAGCCAGCCAGCTGTGCTCAGAGGTTGGTTTTTGATGGAGATGTTTTCCCTTACCAACAGGGAGAAAAGGTTGGCATCTCATTAAATCCTGGATTTTTACACCGATGGTGGATGGCCATCAGGTTGGTAACCTCACACCCACTTTTCTCTGTGCCTGAAGTGGGCCATGGTACATGGCCTCCAGGGCAGAAATGCAGCCCTCCCCCTCTTTACCTGTTATCACAACAGTGTCCACTCCAGGTTTGGTCTGTGCACACTGCAATTCAGCAACAGCTATTCTGCTTTTCAGGTCTCACTCTAATTTGAGTGGATAGGAAGGGGCTGGGAAGACCTGCAAAATGAGTCTCCCCTTTGGTTTGGATGGAAGAGTTGGTGGTATTAACTGCAGAGTTGATATTGGCTCCTACCACTTTTCACAACGACTGAATTTTTTAAAGATTAAAAGATTAAAAGATTTTTAAAGATTTTTTAAAAGATTTTAAAGATTAAAAGCTCTCAGGTTTTCAATGTTTCTCAGTATTTTTTCCTGCTGTTCTTGTGGTGACTTAGTGCATCTTTTCCTTGAATGTAACTCACACAATGAAGTTAAAATCACATCTTCCAAGTTTCCTTCCTCTTTCATTTTGAGCTACTTTCATGTACAAACCATCCACCTCCTCAGAGTGAACCCTCTGAGCAGGTTCTGGATGAGGCCACTGGCCCAGCTTGTTCTCATTTCTAGTCCCAAGTCATGCCTAATATTAGATGCCTTGGAAGAAAGAGTAAAATCCTACAAAGACTAGTTGGAAAACTGCAGAATTCTCTGGACTCCAATTGCTAACACTGTTGATGTTTTGTGGTTTTAATCTCATTAGTATTATTGCTTCAATAAATACCTTGCAGAGAAGAGTTCTGTGGGTTACTTTTTTAAGTGTGGGTGCAGCAATATTTTCTTTCATCGCTTCTAAATCTATTGTCTTCTATTTAGTTGGATGACTCCTTGCTTCTGTCCTGTTGGGAGAAACAGAGGGTGGGAATGGAGAGTAAGTGCATCCAGATGGCTTTCTCTGACTGTTTTATGTTATCATATGGTTGGATTGTTTCACCTCTTACTTACCACCCCTTGAACGTAGCCCAGAAATTTGAAAATCATTAGAGTTCCTATTCAGCAGACTTTTTAATGGACTGTAGGCCATCCAAAGTCATGCTAACCAGAATCTTGAGTTTTGTAATGTGTGTGTTTTGTAACTGCGTTCTTAGATGAGCATCTTACTGGGGCTGTAAATTTATGTCAGTTCCTTCTGGACTTTAAAGTTTCTGAGGTTTTGTTTTGTTACAAAGGCAAATGGGTTGAATGCCATGTTTGAGAGAAAAACTGTGTTTTCCATATTATTCTTTATCTCTCTCTAATACAAGCTCCACATCTGGTTTGTGGTTTTGATGATGACTGGAAACTAAGCAGATGTTTTCCCTGTGCTGTCCACAAGGCCACTTAGATCTTTCTCCAAATGGTTACAATTAATGTGAAACCCATACATGTCTACAATTAGTTCAAATTCTCCTTGCCAATTTGCATAACCTTGCACTTGTGTACAGTCATATTTATTTGCTGTAACTTGGGTGGATGCTTCAGATTCATAGTTCTTTGGTTTTATTTAATTTATAGAGCAGTATCATCAACAACTTTTTCCCCCTATTTCACATTGTATATGCCCCTTTCCAGATCATTTAATATATTAAATGTTGATCATAGTATCCACCCCTGGGACTTCCCCCATTAACCTTCTTGAAAACTGGCCATTTATTCATGCTGTTCGTTTTTCCTAAATTAGCTTTAATCTATTGACAGATGTTTACCTCTCACCCCATGACTAGTTTCCTTAATAGACTGTGGTGATTAATATTACCAAAGGCTGTTTGAAAATTCAAATTAATTATATCTACCAGTTTTTCTTTAACCACTGTCTTGGCACTCCTTATAGAAAATACGAATGTGCCCATTTTTCTTATGGAAATACCATGCTAATCTGGGCCTGCTGTATGGCATTAATCTAACTTTCATAACTACCCAGTTGAGCCATTTTACCAGGTACTAAAGTAAGGTTTACAAGTGTCTGTAATTCCCAAGTTCACTGTTGCTTTTTATACACAAATCCACGGTATCACCTGCCCTGCAGCTTTGCCACTTCCTATTTAATTTTAATGATCAAGCTGCCAGCAAAATGCATAATGTGCTGCTTAGCTCTTAACATTGTTTGAAACTCGGGCGAGCTCTACCTGGGCCAGTTTGTTTCCAATTTAAATTAATTTTATGTGACTCCAGGCATCAGTGGCAGGCTGCCCTGGGTTTTTACAGCGCCTGCTCTTGAACTGCTCGTTACCGGCACCCGCCAAGGGCCCCTGCAGGTCTGTGCTCTCCATGCCTTCTATACCTTTCCTATACCTCTCCTTTATCTCTCCTATACCAGCTTGTTTGGTGTAGCCAGCCCAGCCTCTCGCTGTGGAGATGTTCTTTGAAAAGCTCTTCCAAGTATCTTGACAACCCCTTACCCTCAGACTTCTGGGAAGCTTAACCAGCTCTGTCAAAACTAGAGTTTTAAACTTTTAAATTCAAACAAGCAAGCACTAGAGCATCATTTGAGAATGATTTTTGTGATTTTTGCCTTTTGTGTTAGTTAAAGTTGGATTATTTCTGAATCTTGCTGCAATCTGGAGGTTTACAGCCAAATTAAGTCTTCACATTCAAGTCAGTATTTTCTTCTGTACATGTCTGAGCAATTTATGGCTTTATTGTACATTTGCTTGAATTTGTTTAAATGTTTTAAGTTACAAAATCATAATTGTTTCTTCCTGTGCAGAATGAACCGTTTCATTTGACCTGTATTAAAGGTTAATTGTTATTAAAGGTACTTATGGTTAAAAAATTGAGTTAAAAATGCACTGCAACTTACTTTAATTTGGTTTGATGATGAAGTTTAGTATTCCATTGTCTTAAATGAGATGCTTAGCACCTAAACCTGATTTACTGCAGTTAGCCAGCTTTCTGGTTTGTTTCCAGTCTTCAGGTTCTCTGTGGTCCATCTCAGCATCTCACATTCCCCTGAGCACTCATGTCTGTGATCAGGCTGTGGGCAGGTGCTTGGCAGCAGCCAGGGGCACTGTGAGATGGGCAGAGAAAGGCTGATCCACTCCAAAATAACACAGCAAAGAAAACTCAGCCAGATAATCAGTTTCAGGATTGAAAACCCTAAAACCTTCCCACAGCCTGGCCATCGGTGGTGCCCAGGGTTGTGAGCAAGCACAGGGGTCATGCAGGTGGAGGAGCTGGGCAGTGTTGCTCTAAGGTTACCCCTGAAATTTCATCCAGAGTGAAGAGAATAAACAGAAATGAAACACGTACTCCTCGTCACTCGCAGATGGGCTCCACACATGTCAAGGCTCAATTTATCCTATCAGTAAGGTCTATTCTGGGCTCTTCTGTGTTTTCTGCCAGTTCAGTCTGGGAGTTGTTTTACACCTCTTGGCAAATATTTGGTTTGGGAGTTTCTAAGTATAATTTAAGTGATTGATTAAAAGTCAGGGAAAGCTTCAGCTCCTACCTGTTAGAGTAATTTCAAAATTACCATTAGATAAGTTTTAAAGGTATTAGTGTATGTTAAGCATTTAAGAGTAAAGCAGAGGATCCAAACAGCCTGTACTGCTGTTCTTGTAGACTTTGTGCTGGTGTTCCAACTTTATATTTGCTTTAGTGATACAGTTAATATGCAAATGATTAAAGGTTTATATTCCTGAGAGCAGGGGATGGGGGGGAAAATCAGTAGACAGCATTGAAAACATTAGGCTAAGCATTGTTTTTTTATTTCTGAGTACTCGAGTGTATCTTGGGTCTAGACAGACACTGCAGTACTTGGTACATTGAACCAAATTATCCCGTTTCTCTCCCCTCCTGTTAGTGTCAGGCTGATTCCTTCCTATAGCCTTGCATTTGCAGCATTGTCCTTCAGAGGCATTGCAAACTTGCCAGCTCCTTAAGCACACTTCCTGCATCTTATATTTTGACTGGCTTGGAAACCTGTTCCCTTCACACCTTCTTGGGTTTAATTTCCCTGAGCTGATTTCCTGCGATGGAATTCTTTCCCCTGTCCCTGGCACTGTGGTTTCATCCCACGCTGGGAGTACTGGGTGTTTGCTGTCCTAACTGTGCTTCTTCAGGCCCCACAGTGCATCCTGGATATTTAAAGAATTCAGCCTCATGGCTTTCCTGGGCATTAAGAGATATTTTCTTGGTTTTGTGGAACAACGAAGTGAAATGCCCAGCATTGTGAGGGAAGTCTGTGGTGCAGCTGGGGGATGAACTCTGATGTCCACGTGTCTGTCCAGTACCTTGATTACGTGATCATCTCCACTGCTTCATCTCAAATTCATCCGTTGAAGTTGAACCAGTGTGTCAGACTGCATTTTTCATCTCTTTTCACTCAACTCTGCTTATAGCTTGAGGCACTGGAGGGGAGTGGAGTTTTTACATGTTGGGAGTCTTCGTCAATACTGGTCTTTTATCCCCTCTTTTTTGCCTCCCTTCTTGCATCTCAAATTGTGTGAAATCACGTCTCTATTCCCTTCTACGTCTGAAATGCAGCTTTCTGTATTCAAGCACATACTCGCCATCAAAAGTTTAATCTCTGTCCTCCGTTTTAATGCTGTAACAAGATTTTATTTATTTTATTTTTAGGACCCTCACATTTTCCTTCCTCTATGACATTTAACCCTAGGCAACCAGTATTTTCTGCATTTAGCATCTAAGTCACGTTCTTTCCTGGTCAAATTTTAGTATCCCCAGCCTGATTCAGCATGGAATAGAAACCCTTTTCTGCCTTGTACACAAAAATGGATGTACAGGGTTAGATCAAAGGTCCCCCTAGCCCAGCATCCTGTCTCTTGCTGTACAGCAGATACCCATGGAAGAGTGTCAGTTCAGGGCAATCAAGCAATGATACTTCCCTAGACTTAGCTACCAGTCTCTGGCTCATTTGCAGCTCAAAAACTTTATTTTGTACTTAACAGCTGTTGATAGATTCCCTCCCCCTTCTGTTAACTTGCCTTTCTTCTGTGAACCCATGTACTCTTACAGCATCCATGATATTCCATGGCCAAGAGACAGAAGAATTATTGCTTGTGCAAGGAAGTGTCTCCTTTTTGTTGTTTCTGTCCTGATAATTTAATTTGCTGTCTGTCCATTCTTTTTTCAGAAGGGACTATCAGCACTCATTCATTCTCCATGCCATTTCTGGCTTTTTGTTGTTTTGCATAATTGGTTTTTTCTGCAGAAGCTGTTTCATGCATTTAATCACTGCTGTCCTCCTCCGGTTTATCAGTTCTTCTGTGTCTTCTTTTTCCCCGAATCTGGGGTCCAGAACTGTGTGCAGTGCTTGTGGTGTAGATTCACTCTGCATTCATACAGAGATGTATTGATGTTTTATGTTCCTTTCCTCAGCGTGCCTACTAATATTATTTCATTTTTGACAGCTTCCACTATATTGCTTCTACTTTCAGAGTTCTGCACACTGCTGCCCAAGCTGCAGCTCTGCTTCTTGCACTCTTGCTTGTGATCTGGACCTTGACAGTTACTCTTGCTTCACCTGAATTTTCCTTTTCCTATTTTTTCTGCCTTTTTATGCTCCCACCATATCTGAAAGGCCTTTTTTCCTCCAGTGCGCCTACCCACCTTGATCTCTAAATTTCTGTCAAAGAGTCATACTACAAAGCCTTTCAAAAGCATCTGCTCTTTTTTCCTCCTTATCTAGTCTAGCAGCACTGTCAGGCAACTTTCTATTATGCTGGAAATAAAAAATGTCTCTAAGATGTGTGCCAAGCTCACAGAATGTAAATCCACATATGTATATCCAATCCACTCTCCTTTTTTCTTCTTTCCTCTTCACCATCTGTCTTCTAATCTGGTTTCTGTGGGCATTAAGGTATAATTTTACACCAGTCCGGTTAATTCCAAGTTTAGTTCTAGTTTCTGCTGTTCAAAAGTGTCTCATGTTAATGGAGCTTAATCTGCTCGCACCGTGCACAGCATCTCAAGGAAAGCAGCTCTGATTTTAAGAAGCAGTCCAGGGAAGTCTGGAGCCTCCTCTATTCCTGTCTGGGAACTTTTGGATAGAAATCACTCACACGATCCATGTAACTGGTGCCTAATAAGCCTGATGTTCCCTTTCTGTGTCGGACCGGCAGCACTGATGTGCAGATGTGCAGCCTGTTTGTCTCCCAGACCCGCTGGATTGCACACAGGGCTCTGTGAGCAGGGAACGCGCACGGGCGAGGTTGGAGACGTACCAGGAGCATCGTGTTTGCTGCTTGTGCTGAACCCTGGGTCAGCACGAAAGTATTTGTCCAGAGGTGCCTTGGATTAGTGGTGCTGGCTGGAGCTGTAAGAGAGGAATCTGCCATCAGGTGCAAGTCCTAGTGTTGCTGTGAGCTTTAACCCTCACCAAAGTATTGTGGGGAAACTCTGGTTTTGTAGCAGCATAATCTGTGGTTATACTGCTATATGTATCAACATTGCAGATGATTAAATTACCCTGGTTCCCCCTCTCTGCCCTAAGAGTCTAGAACCTCTTCCAGAAGGAAGTTGTGATGGGCTCTGAGCATTTGAAAAGTTGGGTGTTGTGTTCAGTTGCTCCCATAAGGACTTTGGACCTTGGTCTTGACAGGGATATACATCACCCTGTGGATGCAGTGATCAGGGAACAGTGTCCTCCTTCCCCTCTCCTCCACAGCCACAGATTTTAGCTGCAGTGTGGTTTTGAAAACCAGCAGCATTTCAGGTCCTCCAGCTGTGGAGGTGCTGAGGATAACTGTCCTTTAGGCTGCGTTATTACATTTACATTTTACATGTAAATGTAATAACGCAGCCTAAAGGACAGTTATCCTCAGCACCTCCACAGGTGTAAATGTAATGTACATTTGGTGTACATGTACACACGCTGTACACACAGGTGTACATGTAAAATGTAAATGTAATGATGCAGCCTAAAGACATGATTCACAGAAAAGCCCAGATCTCTAATGCAGAGCTCCACACCACATAACAGTGGATTGGCAGAAATCTGTTAGCTGAGCATTAAGTTCAGTTAAACTAAATTAGGAACGGATTAATGCAGCAATGGCCAGAGGTCTAGCCTGAGAATTGTTGTGCTCAGTTTTAGTGCTCTGCATTTGGCTTCCTGTGTGATCTTGGGCAAGTCACTTAGCTTGTCTGTGAGAAGCCCACATGGGTGTTGTGAGGTTAAATGCCGTAAGGATGCATAAAGTCTTCTTGTGTGTCTATTACTGGGCTCATACAGAGTTTGAAGATAAAATTAGCAAAACCAGTCCATCTTTGTCAGCCCTTTCTGTGTCCCAAATGGTTTCTGTGGTTGGAAAAAAACCCACACTTGAAAGCTGAGGTATAACCAAATTTCACAAATAGACTTGCATATGTACCTGAACAAATGATGTCAGCACTTCAGTGATTACTGTTGAATCTGATGTTGATGGCGATATTGGCAGTGTGATCTGCTTCTGCAGTGAGTGTGGCTCAGAGCCATTCTGATGTTAAAAAAGACAGAAACAATCAGTAACCCCTGCTGCCAGGCAAAGGAAGGATGAGGGTTGGAGCAGACAAAAGCTTAATCTTTCTCTTTCTCTCTTTTTCTAACAGTTGGAGCTAATCGCTGATAACCAACACTAAAACATCTGAATCATAAATCTGTTCAGCTGCTGTGTGACTCACAACAAACAGAGTATGAACTGTTTGTGCCTTAGCTATTCTCTTCCCTGCTGAGCTCTGCCATGAGTTATCTCACATATAACCCCTTCTCATAGTCTTTTCAGATTTAAAACAAAATTCTTGTAATGCTTTTTTACATTTTAAGTCACTGGGGCACTCTTTCCATGCTAGCTCCGTTTTAAGGTAACTTTAGGCAGAAGATGAAATCACAGCAAGGAAGTCCAAAGACCAAGGATGCAGCCTACACACTCATCTTTCTCCCTTCTCCCCCACTCACCCCCACAAGAGCTGGAACTCCTGCTTCCCACTATTGTGAGAATTAATCCTCTAGTGCTCCTTGCTGCTCTACCTTCCATATAGCCAATAAGCACAGAGTGACTGAAAGATTGGATCTGTGTCCAAAGGAATGAATAGCAATGGATCACACTGGCCTAACTCTTTTGCGAGTGCTGTTAGGAAAATATTATTTGGTTTTGTTTGAAAAATAATTAAGAAATCTCAGTTTATACAAAAGTCAGTGTGAACATCCTTGGATTTTTTTTTTTCTTTCTTTCTTCTTGGATCAATGGACTGCTGGGGAAGAGGGGGGAAGGAAATTCCTAATTTTGGACCCCAGCTGGAAATCAATACAAAGATAGTCCTGAATGCTATTCCTTGACTGCTGGCTGTGGATGTGCTCCTGTGTTGACTGAGGCTGTTCACAGTAAATGAATAGGTGAAATTTTTTCAAAACTAAAATTTATTTTGGAGGAAAAGGAAGTGACGTTACTTTGTTGTGGTTGCTTAACTGTCTTCTGTGCAAGAAACCCTGGAATGAGTAAATTTCGTAGGCTGCAGAGGAGGATGTGATTTTTTTTTTGTTTGTTTGCCTTTTCTTGTTCTATTTTGACTGTGTGGAAATGGTGTGGAGGTTATTCAGTTCAAACAACTTCCTGAGATTTCTGCATGCTAGAAGGGAATGGCTTGGGAAATAGTCTTTGGAGTTCCTCTTACTGAAGCTTTATTATATTAGCAAGGCTGAGTCAGAGGAAATGTTGCCAGACATCTACACAGTGAGACTGAGTTCCCTGGGAGTGACCAGGTCAGAGTCACCTGAACTCATGGGCAAGTAGGTTTTTTAAACAGGAGGAGCATGTGAATGCATTGATCTAAGGGCAGGGGTGTGCAGAAAAGAGCTGTGCTCAGTCTTGGAAGACTGAGTCTGAAATGTTGCAGTGCAGAGCACAAGTAAGGCTCTCCATGCTCTCTTCTAAGGAACCTTGGAAATCGTAGGATTATTTTATGCTCAAATGTTTTGTACACATTTTATTTGAAAGTTTAAGGGGGCTACTATAGGAACACTAAAATATGAGGAGTATGTAACTATGACAGTTTGGGAGGGATGGCAAACACCTTCTGAAAGGAGACTCTATGCCAACATTGTTTTTCACAGTGGAGATGCCTAGGATGAATTTGTTAGGAGGGAAAGTAGTGATCCTTGCTCCCAGCACTGAATGTTCTGTGTCATCTCACACTTTTGGTATTTTTTTGTATTGTACTTTTGAAATGCTTCATTATTCTTTTAATTGAATTTATTTTGTTGTCTTTTGAAGTTGTTTTTAACATTCTTGCAGTGAAATCAGATCTTGAGGAGGAAAGCTGTTTGTTGAGTTGTCTAGGCAGCAGCATGGCTTTTCCTAAACTTGAATTTTCCCTAATTTCTCAGTTTTACTCCTTTTGAGCACCTCCTTTGCACAGTAATGCCGGATAGGATAAGACATTTCCTTCACTGCTGAAAAAAAAATGTAGTTGGTAACATTGTGACTCAGGAATCTTACCCATATGAGTTGCCCAGTGCAGGTGTCCTTTTCTGGTGCCTTCTGTTTGGAGAAGTTTGAGCAACCCTGCTTGTATGGAATGGCTAAACATCATCTGCTTGGAGGGGTCTGTGAAGGGTTAAGCTGTATTCAGCCTCATGGGAGATTTAGGTATTTGTCTCTGCTGTGCACATTGAGAATGAGCAGAGAATAGTCAAGTGGGTTGCCTGAAGTCATCCAGCCTGGCAGAGCTGGGAATAGGTTTCCTGGCTCACAGTACTGTACTTTAAACCAGTTTTTTGAAAAGGATAATCTGTGTGTTCAAAGAAGGCTTTATAAAGCTCCCATTAACCCCGGTGCCATACCTAGTGAGGAATCTAATTTATGTTCTGGCAAATGAAAGCAGTTTCAGAGACCTTGGTGCTGCAGGTCACTGTCAGACCTTCAAGGTTCGTTGCCACCAGTTTAATTTTTCTCCTGGTTGGAATCGACTCTGTTGTTCCTGAGAAAGGAGGAGCAAAATTTGCTCCTGAGGAAAGATTTCCAGAGACATCCAGCTGTGGATAACTGAGAACAAGGTCCATGCAAGGGTTTTTGCTCTGCTATGTGTTTTAATGTATAGAATGTCTAATGTTCCCGTTCCTTCCTTGAAAGAAAGAAAGACCTTCTGGCAAAGGTGTCCTTTTTTATTGCATTTTATCACTTAGTCAGGATCTCAAGATCTGAATTCCAGTAGCCAATGACTACTGAAAATGTCCTTTCAAACTAAAATGTTGAACTTTGGAGTTTACCCCTGAGTCCTCAAGCTACCTTATCTGAACAGCAGGGGAGATTTTTTTCCAGTTTTCTCTTGTGTTATCAGGGTGGAACACAGCATCTGAATGTTAGAGAAGTAGCAGTACATTAACCTCAGCCTTGCTTTTACTCAAAGATTGCAAGTGTTCTACAGGGTTGGATAAAAATTATCTAACATTTGGGTGGGGGAGGAGGGAGAGATGGACAGAGATTTAGCTCTCATCACTGTGAATGCATGAAGTGAGAATAAAAGCCAGGCCTTTCCTGATCCCATGCCCTACTAATAACACTTTTACAAGCTGGTTATATAATTATCTGTTATCGCGAGCTTCCCCCTTCCCACTTCAGGCAGATCAGCTATTTCATCCAACCAAAGTGTTTTGTGCAGATTTTTGGGTAATCCAGTGTCATCAGTTCTGCACTGAATTGCAGAAACAAAGCTGGCTATTACAGTTTATGAGTTGTAACAGAATTTTGGGTCAGGTTTTTGTTTGTTTTTAAGTATAATGAAACAAATCTGGGTTTTATTTTTTCTTTGTTTCATATTTTGGATATCAGGAAAATTTAGAAGAAAAAGGTGCTCTCAACTAATGTCTGTAGAATAAGTATTATAGCAATAGACCTGGTTTCCTCTGTGTCTGGGCAATAGTTTGCTGCCCTTCTCTCAAATTACGATGCTTTTTATAATATGTGTTTTAAGAGTGTAGTTAGCATTAACATTTATGAACATAATAATAATAATAATAATTATTTGCCATTTCTGGCAGTTGTACTCTTATTGTGTAAATAGCCAAGTGTTTGTAGCAATCTGCAAATTTATTGGCAATAAAGACAGCTTTAAATTAAGCTGGAGAAGAATTCCTACATGGCGTGTGTGTTGAAGAAGATTTTTATCCCATGCTCTGGAAGGGGAGCCACAAGCACTCCATCACCTTTTTTATGGAGCAGCCCTGCCAGATGTGGAGTAAAACGCAGAGCATGACTCCTAAGCACGCAAAGGGCTCTGTGTTGTTTCCCTTGGCAAACTCACATGTGAGCCAAGCTCCTTCCAGATGGGAGTGGAAGTGTATGGTGGTTCATGGTCACCTCAGGCCATGGGGAGAACGTTGAGTTGCTTGCAGTGTGTTGCAAGAAGCAGCTCCTGAGTTTTTGCACTCTACTCCAACTCAAAACCCTGTGACTGCCAGCTTTTTGCTTTGTTTTTTTTGAGCACCTCCTTCTAACCCTCTGCCTTTCCCCAGCTCTGGGGAAGGGAATGGGAATTCCCATGGGGTTCCTGGCTGCTCCTAGCCCCAAAAGCAGTTGCCTTGGTCACAGGCAACCCTGTTGGGTCCTGTTTGGGCTTTCATTAGGGCAGCACTGTGTGTTCCACGTTAGAACAAGTGCTGGATGGGGAAGGTGGAATACGTAGCTGTCGCTGGGGTAGAGGCTCTGAGCCCCAAATAGGCTTTAAAAGCTATGGCAGGGTGGTCTTTCCCATATATGCAGTGAAATACAGTTCTTTTTGGACAGGGCTGAAGATAGTGTGAATCAGGAGAGATAAGTTCTTGTATTTATTTTGACATTGGATCCTGCAGTGACGTGCCTTAGGAAGCCACCTCTGTGTGACTCGCATTACAATATTCAACTGCCTCGAAACACCATTTCCTATTTCAAGCCTATCCATTAGTGCATATACATCTCATTAAGGTGGTAGCATCTGTGTTTGTTTTAATAATTAGAAAAATTTATGAGAGCCATTAATTTTTGTATTGAAGTATGTTTGGACTGCACAAGCTTGCAATAAGTTCAGAAAGTCTGATAGATAAACAAGATGATGCTTTTGGCAACCCCGAGTAGAGCAGGCACTGACCTAAGAGTATGGAAAAGACCCATTAGCTCTAGTTGTAGCAACTGTTATGCCACGGAATAGATGTGTTTTTGAAACTTATTCTTTGGCTTGAGACGAAGCCTGTTGTAAAGAGGCAACTCACACATCTGAGTAGCTGCCTGGCTGCTTCATCAGGGTTGATAGCAGTAGGCAGCTATTCCATACTTTTTCAAATCCTTCTTTGCTAAATTAGTAGGGGAAAAAAAAGGTGCTGGAACTTGGATTTCACTGTGGCACTGTGGTGGAACTCGCCCACTTTTCATCTCGGCAGTGGCAGAAACACATGGGGCACCTGTGTGTGGCTGCTGCTCCCTCTCTCTCCATGGCTGGGTTTTGTCCCACCCAGAGCAAGGAAGAGTTTTCAGTGCTGGCAGCACTTCCAGGCCACTCTCCCCACTGAGCCCCAGGCAGGGTTTGTTTGTGGTGTGTGTGCTGTGGGCTGCACTCTGCACAGCATCCAAGGAGAGGCAGAAGAATGGCTGGCTTTGGAAATCAGAATAAAGGGAAAAAGCAAGATTTTACAGCCTCTTTCTACCTGAATTTGTTTTACTGTTTCACCCTGCTTTTTCAGGCAGTGGTGAGCAAGGACCTGTCTTCCTCTGTTCAAAAGCCAGGTTGCTGTTTTTGCTTGAGGGGCAGAAGGGAGGCAAGGAAATCACCTGACTCCTTAAGGGATGATCTGGACTTTCTGTTTATCTCCAGGCTCGTGGAGATAAGTTGTTTCATGGCTTGCATATCACCTGGCAGCTAATAACATCCTAGAGGGGGGGGAGCAACTTAAATGCTGGAGGAGCAGCACTGGTTGCTGTACAGAAGATGTGTGGGGAGGGTGCAAACCAGCTGCATAGCTTGAATGCCCTGGTGCCTCAGGAGTGCCTGATGGCAGGGAGTAAATCCCCTGAGAGTTTTGGCCAGTGCAGGAATTACAAAAGTGGATGTTGCTTAGACAGACCAGTCCAGCTGTATCAAAAGCAGTGAAAATTCCCCTTAAAAATTATTTTCCAAGTAAGTTTTGAAATCTTTGCAGAAACTTTAGCCGAACAATCCATTCCAGATTTTGGCACTCATCCTTCCCCTTCGGTGCTCATGCTGAGCAGATGAGTGCAATGGCCAGACCTAAAATGAAGAGCATCTACAGTCTGATCTCATCCTCTCTTGCTGCCTTTGGCTGGAGAGGAGGAGGAGCTTTGAAATCGGATTATTACTTCGAGCCTCTTGGCTTTGGAGCTACAGACTGTTCCCCACGTTGCCAATGGGCTTAAAAGCTTAGCAGAACTCCCACTAGGTACCCAGGAAGCCTCTTACCACAGGAGATGGTGACACGGCAGGATCAGCTGTTCTTTATTTATCGTGCAGCTGAATTGTCTGGGGAGGGACCATCGCTAACCTGCTGCTGTTGTTTCCAGAAACAACATCAAAACAGGTAGAGCTGGTGCTGTTTCCCACCAACAGGACTGTGCTCACCCAAAGTGCTGTGTAAAACACTTGCTAAAATTTTTAGTCTTTAACTGCTGGTAGTACTTAGCCCATAAATGGAAATACTAAATCCAGCATATGTGGAGAGAAGGAGTTTGGGGTTGTTTTAGTTGGGTTTTACCAGCAAGGTACTGCTGGCATGAGACTGCAAGAGCTTAGTGATATATAATCTTTGCAATATTTTGGGTAAGTTTCAGAATGGTGTCAATTTCTAGGTGTCTGCTCACCACTTTTCTCACCCTGTCTTCCCAGGAACAAAAAAACCAAAAACAAAATCCTAAACCAGTGCAGTGTGTGAGCAGTTTAATGATCTGAATACTTCTGATACTCTGTACAAGCACAGCTATTGGGAGAGGGCTTTTCTAGGCCATAATAAATGATACCTTTCTGTCTGAGCGTGAGGCAAACAGGATGCAATTCAAACAGACTGTGTTTCCCCTTACACTGTTGTGTTTGGAGGCTATTTTCAGCTGGAGGAGTTGAACTTGTGGCTTGGGCAATAGTAGTCAGCCACTTTGGGATGGGGGGGAGGAGGTCAGTGTTTAGGTTTGGTTTTTTTTTAAGACCACAGTGCCTATACTTTTCCCATGAAGGCATAGGTCCCTGATTAGAAATTTAGGCAGACTGGTGATAGGCTTGCTTTTCTTATTTGCCCTTCACAGGCCTCTTGGAAGTCTTCCACGGGGTCTGCAAGAGATCTGCAAACCAAAGGCTGGAGGTTCTGCTGAGCCTGAAATTTGCTGTAAAGCCAGCTCAGTGCCCAGTGCGATGCTTGCCCCTCAGCCAGCGTAACTGGCTTATGGTAAATGGCGTAGATTATCTGCACTGAAGGAAGAGGGGATTATTTTGAAAGGGAGAAATTATCCTTTGGAGGCAAATAGCACGATATCCAAAGGCTTTGGCTGCTCATAAAACTGTGGAAAGATGATTGCAGTGGCATCAAGTGTCAAGCCTTATGGCTTCTCTCTTAGCCCCACCACTGAGTGAAGCATACCCATGTGTGGGTGCTGGGGCTTGTGTCAGTTGGGCTGTCTGTAAAATTGCTCTGCATGTGGGTATGTGCCTCCTCTTTCTTCACAGGTGCTACAAGGCTTTACTGAATGGTCTTGAAATGCTTTGATGCTCTGGGATGGCAACTGCTTTAGAGGCATAAAGTACTAATATCTAACTACTAAACAGAAACTAATCGCTTGTTACTTCGGAGCTTCAGATGCACGCTGTCCATCTGAAAAGGTTCTTTGCCAGGGGCAAGAAATGGAATGAGTAGCAGTTTCACATCTTTAAAGTGATGGCAATGCATACATTCATAACAAATGTAGCTCTCAAATCACTTGCACTGCAGGCAAGATGAGCTAGGAGGAGAAGAAGGCATTATTAGCACTGGTACATGGCTATGGGGAGTGAGAGAGACTGAAATCTCTTTTCAGCACAGTTTAGCCACCCAACGTGAGTGAGCTGCTCGTTTGTGTTTGTATTACACAGCAGTGAAAAATTCCACGTGCTGTCTGAATAGGAGAGGGTCCCTGTCCCAAGGGAGAGATCAGGCAGCAGGTTAGTGTGGATGGAGAACTCCAGCTGTTCTGGTGAGTGGGATCGGTGGTACATAGAGAACACGGCGGTCTCAGAGTTTTAATCCTGAAAGAGGGGGTAAAGGAAGACACAATGTAAGTTTGCCTATAAACCAAGTCTGGAAAACCCTAGCCTGACCAAAATGTCCACTGGCATGGCAAACAGTTTGCATTTGCAAGCCTACTTTAGGCTGAGCTGAGCAGAATTCAGTGTCTCTTGCATCCCCTTTCATGGCTGGAGGAAAGGGTGTCTGACATTACCCCTTGTGCTGCTGGCAGCAGCGGGGAGCATGTGGGATTTGTACTTTGCAAACAGCCATAACGTGGAGGCAATGTGACAAATTCTCCCTGGCTTTCTGTTTATAGCCAATCTCCTTCATACAAAGCTGTCATCTCACACCTCTGCCTAGCCCTGGAGTAACATTATGCTCCTATTTTACAACATGTTTGAAATAGCCTTCAAAGTCTGTTCTCAGAAAGTCGAAGAAGGTGTACATTTCAGAAGGCACTGACACTCATTAAGGGGGACCCTGAAGAAACAGGAAAAAGGAATACCTTTTCTGCTCTTACTTTGTCCCCCTCCTCAAATGATAGTTCCCTTCTGACAGGATAGCTTTCATCCTTTGACCTCGCACACACCAGAACGGAGGCTCAGAGAGGAGCTGGGACCACTGTGGTGATGAATGTCATTTAACCTCTTCACCTCACACCCCAAACCTGCTGTAGAAGGCCAGCTTGGCTCCCTCTGTGCTTGTGGTCCTGAGGGTGAGGTGAAGATGATGATGTTTCCTTGAGGCAGCTGCTGACTTCCCCATTGCCAGGAGCACAGGGAGGGCATTTAGCACCCTCTTCCCTTGCTGTGGAAAGGCAGACTGAAGAGACTGGGGATCCTTTTAGCTTAGGAAACATTGAAGCCCCGGATGATCATAGAGAGAGAGGGCAGCATGCAGGCTCCTGCAGGACTCTGGGGAAGGTGGGAGAGGTACATCCAGCTGCAGACTTGGGTAACACATAGTGTTTGCAGCAGCCACTTTAGATGGCATGTCTGGGAAACTCCACCAGGACCAGGAGATATAACTTCTTTCTGAATTCATGGCAGCCAGCTAAACCTACTGCTGTTTGCCCTTGTAGGGTACTGTGGCCCTAGGAGCACCCCTAATGCCCTGCAGTGCCCTCCTGGCTTGTCGTGCAGAACACTCTCAGTAGGCTTCATATTTTGGAAACTATTTCCCTATGATGGCAGGGATCCCAGGCAGGGAGAACATGGCACTGGGCTGCAGGCAGCGTGCTGAGTGGGGCTTGGTTCTCTCAGGCATTCTGAGAAGGGGCTGGGGGCTGAGCACACTGACTTCACACCGGCAGGGATAAGTGGTGCTTCTTGGAAGTGTTTCAGGCCTGCACTTGACTTTCCATCTTCCTGCCCAATCCCAGTACTCTTTGGCATGAGTTTGCCAAACTTTTGCCCAGATGCCTGTTGTCATTAATTATCTGTGTGGGGAAAAGAACATCCTGACTTGACTCAGTGACGGCATTGAAATTTCAGAGCATGGGTTGGGGCTTGCTCAGCACGTCCCGCTGGTGGCTTTTGGTGATCTCCTAAAGCCTCTGCAAAAGCCTGTTGAGTCACTTTGGAGCATTGCAATGGAAAGCTGATAACGGCAGCTGTATGGAAATAGAGCTGAAGGGATTGGGATTTTTAAACTGATGGCTAACTTGGACAAGGCTTAGCTGTGCTTAAACTCGTTATGTCCATCACATTCAGTTATAGATGATTCAGCTCCAGCATAGATGAAACCTCTAAACTGTAGTCCTGTACCTCAGCACCCAGCCTGCTCACACTGGGCTCTTGCAGGTTTGGGGGAGTCTGTCTTCTGAAACGAAGGTCCCAAGCTTTGTGAGGCTGCCCTTTGCACAGTCAGCTTGCTGGAGCAGGAGCTGGAGGCTGGCTGGCTGCTTTCCACAGCTCATAAAAAAAGCGCGTGCAGCAGCCCCGTGGTCACCCCATGCTGGCTTGGTGACAGTGGCTTCGCTGCTGTGGACTCATTTGTTTATTTTCATCGGGAACGTTGACTGTCCTCCCTCTGAAAAATCCAGGCAGATATCAAAAAGGCATCCAAAGCAGCGTTTGTTTGAGGCCCCCAGCCGGTGGGGTTAACCATCCCTGCCCCGGTGCCGGTGTGGGGCGGGCAGCAGGCATGAGGTACCCGGCCCTTCTGTCCCAACCCGCTCTCCCAGGGAATGGGGACGAATGGGTTGGTGCCTCTCGCCCGCCCCACTGGCCCTGCTTTGGGCCAGCGCTCCTCCTGGGAGAGGTGGTCACCCTTGCTCCCACCCTTGCTCTGGTGATTGCCTCTTCCCAACAGTCCTTGCCTGACTCAGGGGGGATTTAGTACCGGGCTGGGGGGAGGGAAAGACGTTAAACAGGCTTTTCCCTAATGAGGTGTGACGCCAGCTGGAGAGGGGGAGAATCCTGCTTTTCTCCTGTCTGTTGCTCTCTCCAGCTAGAGGAGGAGGAGATGTGTGTCCCCCCCTTTTCCTCTGCTGATTTGCTGCCTCTTCTGTTTCCTTTCTGTGCTGTCCCCAAAGCGTTTTGGCAAGGTTCAGATTTCTGTGCTCACAGCTCAGTGCTCAAAGAGAAAAGAGGAAAAACAAAAGGATTGGAGGCGTGGGGAGGATGGTGGCGGGGAGGAAGCTGCTCGTCCTGGCCAGGCTGGAGGAGTGTGGGGATGGGTGACCGAGGCAGGGTTTGCCCTTAGGACCAGGGGGGTTTTAGTGGCTTCTTCCTCCTGAGAGTCCCTGGCATGTATTCATCTACCTCTGTTTAGATGTGCTGCTTGAGCCGTGTGCTGTTTTGCTGGCTGTCCCTTGCTGGAGGAGAGGGCTGGAAAAATCCTCCTGCAAAATGTGGGCTGAAGCATTACATGAAAACCTGAAGGGATACTAACTCTTTGTTCATGTTCCTGAGTTGTTAAGATTTGCATCACATCCTCCTAGTGTGTTTGTCATTCCCACAGCGCTCTGAGTGTGCAGGAAGAGTCCAGAATTTAGGTGTTTTGGGACCGGAAGCTGGAGAATCCAGTGGGGTAGAAAATCATGACATTCAGATAAACAGGGCCGATGGATCCAGCCCTCGGTTCATTGTTCAATCCCTGTGTTCATTCATCAGGTTCCTCTCACTGCTCTTACTCTTCTGTCACAAGCAACAATAGTTGAAATGTAGACAAGAAACATTACAGGACAATGTCAGTCACTTTTTTCCAAGACAAATAATCAAGGTAATACTTGGACTGTGCCTTTACCATAACATTCTGGCACTGAATGTTTCTGTTGGCAGAGAACAGAAGATCAGGATGGGCTCCAAGGAAGCAGCCATGGCATTGGGAAGCACAGGGCAAATGTCTTTCTACAGAAGCACTGACAGCCTCATGGCTGCCAGGGATGGACCTTCACTGGCCCCACGCTGTGTGTGTGCTGATGAATCTTGGCTTGTTCCAGAGCCCCTTAACCCAGCATGGCACTGGCACTCTGCACCCTGCCCCACATTGGTCTGCATGCCCAGAGCCCCCTTTATCTAGTGGCTGTGAGATCCATCTGCGTCTGGGTCTGGGTTGGGTCCCCAAAATTGGTGCTACGCCTGCCATGGAGACAAGGACAAGGAGCACCCTTCTGGGAGGGAGAAAGCAGAAGGAGAGCTGGGGGGAACAGCCCATCCAGGTGTTTTAGTCCCTGCCCAGGAGATGGCATCTTGCCCAGTGCCCCAGGAATGTGCCCCTGCTCCTGGGGTGACCCGCCAGCTCCAAAAATGTAAAGGTCACTCTCTGGCCTGGAAAACAATGGCTGCAGATAGGGGCTATCTGAGGCAGTTGTGGCCACTGCTTAAGGAGTGTTAGTCAAACAGCAGGCTGAAAAGGCTCATGGGAAGTAGTTTAAATATTCCTTCATACAAAAGGCTGTCACATCCTAGCAGGGGCAGACTGCTGACTGACAGCTTTAATGAACAAGTGTATGTGGATGAGGGAGAGGCTGAATGCAGGGAGGTATCCTGGAGACTTACTTTCCCCCTGCCCATCATTCTGGGTTCTAGCATGTCATTTTTCACAAGCTGCAGGTTTATTGTGGTAATGTGGTAACACACCTGGGATGGTTTAGCATATCATGTGCTTTAGGTCTTCCCTGCTCCCCTCTCCCCCTGGGATATTTATAGAAGGCATATGTCCACTAAAATATTTTACAAATAAAGTAAGTCAACACTTCTAAAATACTAGCCACTTATCAGGTGCTAAGTAGGACCAGGAGTGGGACTCAGTCCTTGTGGGTCCCTTCCAGTGTGGGACATTCCATGGTTCTAAGCGAATTCAGTCTGTAATTACTATTTGTATAGCGTGATTACTGTTTATATAATAATATCACTGTCCAAGGGATGGCAAGCAGCAACTGCAGTTTTGTATTAACTTGTCATTAAGCAGGGTGCTCATATAGAGGCAGAGAACAGAGATTCCTGGTAATTTCCCTATCTCTGTGGCAGGGACGCTGCATCAGGCTTTGGCTGCCCGCTGCCCTTTCCTTACTTCCAGTTTCCACGTGTAACACATGTGTTTAGTACATTCTTCACAGGGCAGGTGTCAGGCTTCTGCTCCTGAAGCACTTTGCATGTTGCACAAGAGGTAAATAAGAGCAGTGTTGGAAATGAAAATATGCCATTAATACATTTCCAATAAAAAACTACAAGCGGTGTTTAAGCTGCAATCTGTTATCAATAATTTTATTACTGCAGTTACTGCGGTCTAATAAAAAAAGCACTTTCTCTTCTTTATTGGGTAAGTGCCAAAACGTTTATCCTTTATTCTCTGGCCATTAACCTTTATTCTGTAGCCATTAGCTTAGCTATTTGTGTAACAGTCTGTTGAGTAACATTCAAGTAGGAATTTGTATTCAATCCATTATTTACTCTGAAACCGAAAAAGAATAGCTTCTTATGCCTATATTGATTATCCATATTAAATCTTGTTAAATGCTGTATGCTAGTGATGATAAGTCTTACAGAAAGTGGATTTTTCTTACTGTGAATAATTTTCTGGCATACAAATAAAACTGTAATTAACCAAATGATATTTGGAAAACAAAGCTTGAAACCGCTAGCTGAAAAAAAGATATTTCTCACAATATGTGCAAAATTCATAATAACTAAGTTGCAGGAGTTTATCCTTTTTGTGAATCAATTTCTGTATCACGTCTTTGTGAACTCCGCTGTGCTAGAATAAGCTGTGATATTCTCCATCGAGGATTGAGATTTTGGGTCACAAAGTCTGACATCTCTCCATCCTTTCTCTCTTACTGCAGTTGGCAAAAAAAGGAACTGTATAAGAAATGAGTTAAATAATCAAAATGCCTGCTTTTCTTTGAGGCATTTGCTTGCTAGCTTTCAGCCACTTCTGGCAATCCGTCTGAAACTGCTACTTCTTGGTTGTAAGTGGCTTTTAGTGCCCTGCTTTCTGAGCACATCTTTTAAATTGAGCTCACCAGCCTTAGTGAGTGGAGGTAAAGCAGAAGAATGAAACTGTTGATTCCTGTCCATCTCCTGAACATGGGAGAAATCATGCCTTTCTTATTAGGCTGTAGTGTATCTCAACCTCACTGAACCCTGTTTTTCTGCGTCCAGACAAAAGCAGTAGTCTTCTGGCTGGAGAGTGACATTCAGTAAAAACCTTTCAAGGTCTTTCCATAAACTCTTGAAACGAAGAGGTAGTCAAAGCAGTATTTTTAATTATGAGGAAGGTCAGTTTACCGCATGCATGCTCTGCTGCTGTACACATATGTGAGTCTGGTAGGTTTTTTTTGGTCCTGGTGAGCTAGCAGGAAATTTTAAGGAATTAGTTTAATGGTTGGATTTTTTTTTTTCCTTCTCCTTTCTGTTCATTAGGAACTGGAAGCTGCTCTTCACGGGGATGATGTGGAGTTTATCAGCGACCTGATCGCTTGCCTTCTTCAAGGTTGCTATCAGCGCAGAGACATCACGTGAGTAACCTCGCTCTATGGCTTAAGCACTTTGCAAGGGGAGCTAATTAACACGGTGGCGGGATGTTTCACGGCTTCGGAGTGATAACATGGCAGTGATCAGCAGCCACCAGCAATCAGGCCAGATGCTTCACAGTGAAAGGGAATTCGAGTTCTCTTGGGTTGAGTTATAGGCTTTTAATTGTACAGACCCGTTGAGCAAACTCCTTTGTTCAGATGCTGTGTAAAACCGTGTTTGATGCTCTGCCGTAGCACTAGGGCACACAGTGAACATTCACATCTGCTGTTATGCTCTGCACTCTGTTTGGTCAAATTAGTGATATTAAGTCATCACATATGTTTTCAACATTTGTATGTATTGCATAGCATAAAACTTGCTGCTCTGCACACACCTCACTTGCATGAAAGATCTCATTTGCTTTACATAGGGACAACAATGATTATTTACTTAGAAATAAAAGTGTTGGAATCACTTCAGTTGCAGGATGTGGAAAATGATTTGACATGTTCTCTTGAGGTTTTGACATCCAGAGACACTTTGTCAGTGTCCACTAAAGCAGCCTCCCAAATGGAGACATCTGCAGAGCATCATTCTTTAGAGGACTGCCACTCGCACAGCAAAATGTGCTTCCAGTGATAGCAAAGGCTTCTTGCAGTGTGTTTTATTTGTTCTTTTGTGAATCATGTTAATAGCAAAGCATGATTGTGGGGACAAAGATGGCTTGGCAACACATGCAGTTGTTCAGAAGCAGTCCTGGAGAGGCTTAGGCCGGTGCATAGGCATAGCCATAGGTGCTTGCATTGAAAGCTCTATTTCTAATTAACTGATTATGTTCAACAAAATTTATATAGCTGATTTATATATGCATAGGCCACTTAATTAAGTTCTCTTTCATTGCTGCATAGATATTCAGCATCAGTGGGTATCAGGACCTGAACCAGGCAGCTGCACTGCTTTTACTATCTCCAAATGATTGATTGTAAAGGGTCTGCAGTCATGTGTATCTTCTTCAAAATAGCCACAGAGCAATATATACCTGCTTGTAAACATGAAGTAAGTTTATTACTTCATACCAAAGCCATCAGAAAGTAGAGGCTTTTAAGTGTTTTGCCCACCTGAACCAGTTTACCCTTGTAGCAGCAGTGGAAGATTTGTCTTTGATAAAAATTTGTGAATTCTGCATTGTGAGGTTCTCCAAAACTCTCCAGATCTAAGAGTGTCCACTTACTGATTGCACTGTGTAATTGCCTCCCCATTTGCAACTCTTTTAACTAAGAAAATTCAGGGATGAATCATGGGCGAGTTGTTGGACACTGGCAAGTTGTCTGTCTGTCACCCAAACACACAAACAAAAAAAAAACCAAAACACCCACCCAAACAGTTGTGCTGGAGAAAGCGTGAGGTGCCTGAAGGAGAAACCAGCTGCACCAATTTCTGCAGCCTCCTGTAGAAGGGGGTTACCTCGTGGGCATGGGGATAACAAGGAAAGAAATTTCTGCAAAGGAGATGGGGAAGAGGGCACAACAGGAGCAGTGCCATGGGAATGGCTTAAGGGATGTATCAGGAAAACTGCCTGAAACTGCTGGGATGTTTAAAAGAAGAGGTGAACTCTGAAGCACTGCAGAGGAAGCAGTGGGGGAGGCTACCTGGAAACAAGAGGGAAAGATGCTGTGTGCAGAGGGATGTCATGAAGAAAGAGGCATTAAGATGTAGTCTAAATATGAAAATCTCTACATAACGAAGAATAAAAGTGATGTCTTGGATACACTTCTCAGAAACAAACTAGCCACACTGTTTCACACTTAAAATCAACTGTGGAATCCAAAAGCCTAAAATTCTCCATGTTCCTTACATGTTTTCTTGCATGTTTTCCCCCTCTAACTCCAGTTCAAGAGGCATAGGCCTTGGCTGATGCACAGCTTTCTTTCTGTACCTTGTTTTTCTGCAGTTAGTGGTAGGAAGCTGAGCCTCTAATTGATATTTTGAGTGCTCAGCAGACAAAGCCATGCATATGTAAGAGGCAGGATTTGTGTGGGGTTTAGACTTGGCTTTTCACAGTGGCCCAGGACTCCATACTTCTCTGCTGCAGACAGATAAGAGGTATCTGTCTTGGGTGGGAAAAATCAGCGGTGTCACAGATCATCCTGGTGGTGTTACTGCAGCATCTCTCCAGTCATTTGTGCCCTGCATACTCGTGCTGAGGCTGTGAGCTGTTACTACCAAGCCTACAAACTTTTGTTCCTTGTTGCACCTCAGAGAGAAAGGCAGGAGCTTGTTCTCATGCCTGTTCTCGGGCTGGGGCACTGCAGCTCAAGTATGGGATGCTTCATAAAATCTCAGTTTTCCTACCTCTCTGAGGGGTTTTGAGGTTTAATTAGTTTTGTGTCGGGTCTTACATCTTTGATGGCCAAAATGTTATCTGCCTATGCTTTCTCACAGTCTGTCTGAGAGCAGCTTGCAGTTCTTGTCACATCTGTTTTGACGGTGCGCAGGACTTGCAGCAGAGCTGGGCTGCCTGGCTTTAATCATGCATCATAGAGGGGTATAAAACTGTCACATACCTTTGCTAATTATAATGTGCTCTCAAGTAATTTTGGAAGTGGCTGAGAGCCCTTCTAATGCTCAATTTAACATGCTGTAGTTTGATTTGCTTTCCATTCTTTGAAAAAAAAAAGATTATTGCTTTTGTAGGCTTCTATGATCCTTGATTTTGAGGTAGAGCAACTTTGCCTTAATTTAGATATTATTTATGACAGACTTAAAAAAAAACAATCACATACAAGAGAGACTGCTTTTTACCCTGCTTGATGGCTAAGGAGCCTTGTCTGGTAACGTAAGACTTTCTTTGAGTTATAGATATCTGTGTTTAACTACAGAGACTACTTAATGGGATGTTACATGATCTTCTCCAAGGTCTTATTTATCATAACCTATCATAGCTGTTAGGAACACTCCATTGACCTGGTTCTTGCTGTGTTAAGTACTGTAGAAGTACAGAACAAAAACCAGTTGCCTGCATTTCTGCATCTTTAGCAACAACTCTGTAGTTGTCCTTGCCTGGCACCAGGTAGTTTGAGCACTTGGCCAGGACAGTTTCCCCGTTGCTCTCCTCTTTTTACTCTGAGCCAAAATACTTGTGTGTCATGATCTGCAGCTTTTGTTGTTTCATAAATACCCCTCATAGTATCCATATACCATCTGTACCATCTGTATGTAACTGCTACGGGTGCAATAGGTATCCAAGGCATGCTTTGGTTTGATGCCAGTGAGACTGCCCACAGGGTTTTCCTGCTCCAAGCTTTTTTGCACAGGTCTTAAAATGTCTGTGTTTTCTTTTAATTGCTTCAAAATGCAAATGCCCAGAAAATCTCTTATTAGAATTTAGGGTTGCAAAAAAATAAATAAAAATTAAGCAGTTGGAAAAAATCCTGGTGCTTGCTTCAGATGCTCTCTGATATAAATTGGGTAGCTGCATAGTCCCTAGGGGCTGCCACTTTAATTCCAGCAGGAAATGTGGCTTGATGACTTGTATGAAGACAGGAAGATCAGAGCTTCAGCTAACGGCAGCGGCCGCAGCAGGAGCCTTCTGCAGCTGTTTTTAAGTAAGAAGTGATGGTGTGACATGGATGTGTACACTCAACTAAAATATTCCAGAAAAGCTCCTGCTGTTCAGCTTTTCTTTGGGTGAAACTCATTCATCAGTGTTCTGTTATTGCACTTTTGCTGTTTTTCTAATGTGATGGCATTAAAAGTTTCAGAACTTTATCATGTTTCTTATTGGGAGGCATTTTGTATGCTGCTACTTTGTCTCAGAAAACATCTTTGCTGCTTTTTCTTATGTTTTATTTTTTCAGCATGCACAAAGGCCAGATTGTGAGGAGGAAGAAAAACAATATTTCTTGCTTTTTTTTTTTTCCCCCTATGCCCCATGAGATTATTTTCTTATTTTAGACCTCAGGGGATTTGTCCATCAGTATAGTTGAAAACTCTCTTTTTGACTTCTGTGCCACCAGAGGGGATCTGCTTCCTTAGGAATCTCAATTGTTTTTTCTTGTTATTTCTTCTCTACTGCATTGGAAATTTTTTCTTCCCAAAGGGATCATTGGTTTTACACCAACCTTAAGCTCTTTTGGGATCCCTAAACTATCCTTGGAGTCTTTGGCTTGTAGTTTGCACCTGGTTTGTTCTAACAGGGAGAACAAGAGGATATTCCTTGACTCCTCTTCCCTTCCCCACAATTGTTTAAGTTATTTTTGTCCATCCTTAGTGGTGACATTGAGAAACACTCCCAGTATGGCACCTGAAGAGCTGTATTTCCTACCTGCTGAGTTGCCAGTCAAGAATACTGTGTCTGTTCTGTGTATTTTCTAACACTTGTTCTGTAATCACTTATTTGAGTTTTCATCAGAAAGAGAGATAATCTGAAATCTTCTAACCTACTGAGGAACAATACCTGTTTCTGAGGACTGTGTTTAATAGCTCTGGGTATTTTGCTTCTTCCTTCAGCCTTGTAACTTTTGTCCAACCTTGTCCTTTATTCTGTGTGGACTGTGTCCTTACAGGTGCTTTGGGGGTTACCCCAGGTCTCATATTTTGGTAAAAGAGACCTCAGTAAAATGCTTAATATCTTGAAATCACGCTTGTGCACGTGCCCACATGAGCTGTGTCCTTCCAGAACTGCTGTTTGTCAGTCTGATCTAAGGGATAAAGTGGCAGGTCATCAGGAATGGCAAACCGGTGCTGAGATTTCGGTCTCATGGATACTGTGTGAACTAGGCTGTGGAAAGAGCTAAGCCAAGGTACTAAGACTGAGCTGACTGAATTCACCACTTCAGTCCATGCCATAACCTCTGGGGCAGCCAGCCTAAGCTCAGTCACAGCAGACCTGGTGCAGACCTTTGGAACAAGTTTTAGCAGCCGGCTCTTGCAGTTGTGCCGATGACCTTGGTTATGACAACTGCTTCCATGCCCGGCCACAGAGCACCTCACTAACTCAGAGTCATATTCATTAATGCCAAGTGAATATCAACAAGATCAGCATTATTTACAGTCTGACTTTTAACAAGTACTGCCTTGCATACATCATGGATATTGGTGGATGGCCTCTGGAATCAACCCGGTATCATCAGCACAGGAGATACTGTGAGGGGGCGAGGGAGATGAAGTGGCTGCATTGCTCATCTTGAATCTAATTTTAATATTTATTATAGTAATAGCCAAGCCATGCAAGGTGAGCCTTTTAAAGGGTAAAAAGTGAAAATGAAGCAGCTGGCAGGTGTTGGCAAAGGAAGGATGAGATTACAGCAGTAAAATAACACGGTCATTCAGAGATTAATGAGAGGCACAGTGGAATAAAATTATAGAGTTGAAATATAACTAAAGCTAAGTAAATGTCTTTGATTCTCAGATGGATAAAATGAATCTTTAAAGAAGAATTTGAAGAAAAGTTGGTAGCATGTTCTGGAAGTGCTATTCCATGGATGTGGTGGAGAATAAGGACTGAAAAAAGTGAAAGAAAAAGAGGAAAAGCTGTGCTGTTATTGTCAGGGCAGATGGATGAGAGACAAACAGATTGGATTGCTGGGGAGAGGGAGTTATGCAAAACATTGACAGGGAGGAATAGGTGGCTAAACTTCAAAGGAGGAATAGGGAACAGTCAGCAAAGGGTTTTGGAGACTGCAGTGATGTCATCATGCCAGTGTCAGAGCATGAAATATGAAAGGGACAGCTGTATTTATAACTTCTTGATGTTACAAACTCAGTACTCTGGAGAGGAGGAAGAAAACAGTGATGAAAAAAGAAACTGAGAAGGCAAGTGAAAATATCTTCTCCTTTCAAGGAAGAAGACAAAGAATTGGGTAGAGACAGATGGGGTGTGGAAGTTCACCCGATGTGAAACCTTTGCCCTCATTTTTGAGGCTTGCAGTGATGCTCCAAAACACTGCTGCAGGATTTTTGTTCCAGCACAGTTGGTTTCACAGGCCACTTCCCAGCACCTCATCCAAGTTCAGAAACCAGTGTTTAGTCCAAGGGTGAATATTGGAGAAGATTTGAAATAATTTTTTTGGAGCCTTTTAGCCTCAGTGGGCTTGATGAACAGCTGGAATAGCTGCTGGCCAGCTGCTAGGCCACCGTGATGATGTGGTGTGTCTGTTCCAAGTCACCTATGATTTTACTTTCTCTCCCATTTTACCTTCCAGCCTTCCTCAGTTTCTTTCTGGCTCAACCAATGTAGTGGTTTAAACTTTGGAGAAAAGAAGATGAAAGACCTGTTCTGAAACAAATCCCAAAATGGACTTCTTTAGGACCTATTTATCTGTAAAAATTTGAGTTTATCCATGGTCTCCAAAAACTTATAATGTGTGGGACTGGTTCTAAGGAATGAATTTGCTAAGCTTATTTGCTTCAAGGTAACTCCACGCTAGGTATTTTGTGCCTCACGGGGGACTCTTTTCTCTGACATTAAGTGTATTTTTCTATGAGCAGTAAGGCACCTAAGGGCTTGTTTCATATGGATTTGTGCTGTAATACAGGCATGTGTCCTATTTCCCCATCATCATCAAGACAATAACTCCAGCTTCTTCCCCACAGTGCTCATCATCCCTGTAATACCCTAAGGTCCTCTCTGCAGCCCCCAAACAATCAGAAGTGCTTATGGCACAGCAATACTGTTGTCTTTCCTTGTGGCAATGAATTGGGAGCATGCTTTCTGTTGATGGGCACTAGGAATGAACAATGCAGCATTAAGCTGGCTTCACTTGTTCTTCAAGGATCCAGGAATGAATAGTAAGTAATGATCCTCTTCCAGTCTCAATGTGGAGCACGGTAAGCCCCATTCCTGTTTGCTCCTTCAGAATATAGAAGATGTATTTGGGTCTTTTGTAAGTTAATCAGCTCCAGCCCCCAAGGAGCTTCTCCTCAAAAAGAATCAAATAACAGCAGTAGAAAGAAAGAAGCATGTGGATTAAAATTGGCAAGTACATATTGAAGCCTGGCTAGATGCAGGGGAAGGTCATTGATGGAAGAAGTGAATTGTCATTGCAGAAAAACCAAAGCCCGTGCTGTTCAATCACAAGGTGAAATTTGGGCTGCAGGTACATTCGTTTATTCTGGACAATCCAGAAGACTGTGTTCATCCCTCCTGAGATAGAGTACTGTGGCTTGATCTTCATTTCATCATGTCCAGAGTGACTTCTTGCTGGGGCACACTTTGTGTGGTTGGTTGTTGAGGTCACACAGAACAGGACACTAAACAAGGAATTAAAAATCCATGCTTTAGAAGTCAAAAGCGCGCACGTGAAGCAGCATGTGGCAAGAGCGGGGAGTGCAGCAGCCATTCTCACCCTTCACTGGTCTGTGTGGCCATCAGCATCCCTCCCTGCACTTTTCCAGGTCAGAGCAGTATGTGCTGGCTGTACCCATCGTGCAGGAACCCAAGTGTCCCTCAGCAGAACCCCTCAAAGCAATAGGCAGCAGCCTGCACCTTGCCAGGCCTCTCACCCCCATCAATGTTACCCAAATCCCCCTCAGTCATCTTCCCCAAAGGAACTTGTTCATTCCTTTTTGAGCACTCAGATCTCTCTTGCTCCCTGTTTTTTTTCCTATCAAACTACGTGTAACTATTTTTTGGGTTAGTTAATAGTTCTAACACTGGCTCTTTTTGTTTTCCGTTTTGATCCTTCAAGAGATTGCCCTTTGTTATTCAAAGCCGAAGGTACTTGACACAGAAGCAATGCAGAAGCCCCCAGGCTTCAAGCTGTCCTGGCTGTGTGATCCTTATTCCTATAAGCCATTCCCATCCTCAGTGTCTGATAAGCCTTGGGGGAGAAATGGGAAAAGAATGCAGCACTCTGAATTCCTGAGGGGTGCTGGGAGACTTCCATCCTTGTGGGGACTGGAGTACATTCACCTGCTGACCAGGGCCTTTCAGATTCAGCATTTCACACGGTCAGGGGACCCTCCTGCCTTTGACTTTCTTTACTGACAAAAGGCTGACAAAAATCTGGCTTCCAATATACCTGTTAGGGAGAAAGGTATCTTGCCTTTGCTAAGTTGTTTGCAGAAATGTCCTGGTCAGATGGTTTTGTGTTCAGGCCCGGGATTTGCTTTTTGAGCTCTAAAACCGACCCTAGGAATTGTTGTCTTGGATTGACTGTACTGCTCTCTGGAGACCCCAGGTTCTTTGTCTTTGTGTTGCATCCAAAAAGTTCATAATTTATCATAATTTACTGATAATGTTAAATCTGTTGGTGTCATCCAGCCTGCTGATGTGCCTGTAAAATCTCCAGTTTGGCATCAGCATGGCTTAATCTTCTCTTAGTGATCTTAAGCTTCACCAGGGGACCAGCTGTGCTCCACAGGTCAGAGCACTGTTCCTTCAGTCTTATTCTGCACCTCTGTCTTGTGCACCAGTACTGTCAACATCAGAACCTATCATGAAAACATCTCTTTGCCATTATCTTTCCATCCTTTAGTGCCAGTGTTTGTCCTGTGCCCTTAGCAGGCAGCCTCCTGCTGGCTCTGTGACTCAGGACCTCTCTTCTGCCTCCTGCCATTCTGCCTTGGCCACTGGTCTCTGACACTCACTTTCTGATTTTGAACATGACAGAGTTCTCTGTACCTCAGGATCTTGAGAAATTCTTGTCTCTTGTTCTGAACATGCTCTGAGGGAAAAAGTCATATTTGCAGTCAAGCTGTGGTGATAGATCTCATTGGATAGGGAAGTGTTGGGCTCCAGCTCTCCTCAGCTCTCCAAGCCTATTCACTAGCATGCCAAGGAATTAATTGCTTAATGAAAGCCATTTTCCCTGGCCTTCCCCAGCCAAGATCAGTGTCATCACATGGCAGGAGATGGCCTACATGTAGACATCTCCCTCGGGTGTTCTTGTAGAGTCACAGCTTGACAGCAAAGCTTTTTAGGTGAAATAGGGATTTTCAGTTCTATTGTTAATTTACCATAGGTGGTGGTGTGAGATAATTTTTTCCCTGGTCCTTTGCACCTCAGATGTAAAATGTGATGGCATCAGAACTGGAACCAACCTGTTCTAGTACCTGCTGTGCTTCCCTTGCTGGAGAAAGCTTTCATAACTGATATTGCCTCTTTCTTGGGCTCACTTGGCTCAACAGGTTCCTCAAGGCAGGAAAAGAGTAGCTGACCCTTCTGGGGACACTTAGCTTGTCTCCTCTTTGGTTGCTGAGCTGTTGAGTACAACCCCCACCAAAGAAGCAGAAACCTCTTACTTCTTGACAGACATTGGAGTTTTCTTCCCATTCAGTCAGGCAGGATGTCTGACCAGCCTTCTCACCAAGAGTTTTCTGGAAGTTCTCATATATTTCCAGATGCACAGTATTTTACAATTTCAGCCATATCTCAAGGAACTGAGGTCTCTGTTTTCAAGCCTTCCTCTGTGCTAGAGCTGTAGTGCAAGTTTCAACATGATGGTTGAAAATGCATGTCAGTGACTGATTCCAGAGCTGTTTTCCTCTTGGAGTTTAAAGCTACCCTTGCTGCTTTCATGGGCTGTATATCACATTGATTGCAACTGATTTGTTACTGCACCCTTTGACTAATGGTTTCAGGGCAGTACCCTAAAGCTGAAATTGAATAAACTGTGAAGTACAGAGTATCTGTGGGGTTAGTGTGTCAGCAAAGCTGGGCAGGTGTGTTTAAACACACATTTGGTGTGAACGTGGTCACCCTGAGTAAAAAACAACAATGCCCATGGAAAATAGCATCATCACTCTTAATTTATTGTATTTATGCAGATGTAATTAAGGGACAAGATGATTTTTAAAACCCTCTCGAATTGTCTGTTCTTTCTATGCATTCAAGGTAAATAATCCTTTCTGGTCATCTACTGCTACATTAATTCATGTTTTCACAAATATATATAGCAATACAGTTTGCTCAGCATAGTGATGTTTCAGGATCTTTTAGCAGAATTCTTTTCTCCTGTTTTAATCCAGTTATCCAACTCATTGATTTGTCATTATTGGTTTTCACTCAAATTGCAGCATCAATAGTGGGGGGTGGAGTTCCTGCTTCTCTGTCCAAAACCCTGCATGTAGTAAGAGCACAAGTCATTCCTTGGTGGAGATTGTGCAGAGACCCACTGAGTTTGAAGGGGGTTTGAGCTAGCATTGAAAGACAAATTTTATTTTAGTCCTATTAATATTCCCTGAATCTGTCTGAGCAGTGTGTGTATCCTCCTGTTTAGCCCCTTTTCCTCCAGGATTTTCTCTTCCTGTGGTACCATGTACCTTCAAGTGTTGTTTGTGATTTTTCTGGCTGCTCTGGTTTCATTGATACCATATTCCTATTTCTTCCTTTCCCTAATCAAGCAATAAAACCACTGAAGCAGCCCTTGCTCCTACCTAAAAAGCATATGCAGGCCCCTGCACCCAGCATGCATCTAGTTAGCAATATGTGTCTTCCTCATCCTCCAAAAGCTGCATAATCCACCAGGCTTGGCAAATCCAACCCCTTTTCCCTCCAATGTTTCACATCCTCACACCAATCGCTTTCTTTCCCTGGCTCACTTGGCCATGTAGGCTGCTGGTCTCTTGGGAAGGGGAGATGGATGCTGGGCATCTGCTCACTCCTTGTATTGTGGGGAGAGTGAGGGAGGAAACAGCAAGGCAGATAAGGGCAGTGAGGAGCAGCTGGGCATAGGTGAAAGAAGGGCCATCAGTGCTTCAGGTCGTGTTTCCTTCACCTAAAATTACTTTCACCTTCTCACACTGAAGGAGAAACAACAACATGCCTTTTTGTTGCTCCCCTGTACTTTGAGGTGTTAGAGGCAGGGCCACAACACCAAACACTTGTGGCCCCTCCTGCTGATCCTGGGGATGGTGATGAAAACAGAGCAGCCCTGGCTCACAGAAGGGTGCTTGGAGCTGCTGCAAGCAGGGAGACAGAATATGACAGGACAGTTCAAAGTAACAGGTATGTGTGATTTCTTCTGCCAGTGCTGCCTTTCTCTCACACAGCCCAATTAACAAGGGTCACAGAGCACTGATTAGCTGCCTTGGCGTTTTGTGAACATAAAGCAGTGAAAAATCCAGGGTGAATGGGGGAAAAAAGATCAAATAGACACTTATCTCAGCACTCCTGCCTGTCCCTGGCATTTGCCAGCCTAAGGAAAGAGCCTTTCCAGAAGAGACCTATGCAGGACAGTGCTGTATCTGTGCTGATATCTCTGCTGCTTTTCTGCCTTTTCTCAGCAAAATAACAAACAAGGCACTCCCAGCAGCTGTGTCGTTCATAGGGTTGTTGCTAGATAAGAGCCAAATCACTGGAGAAGCATGGGCCACAGGCAGCTGAGGAGGATCAGAGCATGCCCTTTTGCCACACTGGTGGGTGAGATGGCTTCAGCTCCTCCTCGGGAGGAGTGGACTGGCTGCCTCCTGTCCTTCGTGTGAGGGAAAAGGGGTGGGAGGCAGCACATACCAGCTCAGGGGAGGTAAAAGGGCATCTCCATCTAGTTTAAGACTTGCTGAGTGTGGTCTATTAATGCTTAGAAGCCCAAGCTGGGAACTTCCACGGTTGCTCAGGCTGTGGCTGGGGTGAGAAATCTGGACAAGCAGACCTGGAATGTTCCTGAAGGGTGGGCAGCTGTGGTGACCTCGTGGTTTCCCCTCTCTTCCTTCATAGCCCCCTTTTTTGGGGGGTAGCAAAGCAACGCTCCCACTTCAGCTGTCATACCCAAGTTAAGTGGCTGCACTTGCTTCTGTCAAGCCAACACATGCTCCTGTGGTGTGATCCCTTATTAGAGCAGACAGCCCACATCAGCTCTGCATTCTCCCTGCCTCCCCAGAGACACTGCCTCGCTCCAGAGCTGTTCCTATTCTGCTTCTCTGTGGGATGCAGCATGTCTGCCAGCTCCCCTTCCAGCTTCCCTAGGTTTGATTGCACGGAAGATCACTCTGGGGAAGATGGAGGAGGACAAGGAACAGGGGTGTTCTTATAGCTGCTGACAGCCATGGGTTTTCATAGATGATTTTTTCCCCTCTCCTAAAGACGAACGCTTTCGGAGGTCAGGTGGGAAGTCCACCATGTAAATCCAACCATATAAATGAGATCCAACCATGTAAATTGGATTTCTTTAGCAGGATTGTGCCATCCTTCTGCTGGTGAACCTCCTAGCTTAGTGTTACCGTGTTGGAGAAAAGGTCCAGAACCCTGATGTCTTCTCTAAGCATCGCTTCAGCGTATTCTCGAGGTGGTCTCTGGTCTCTGCCACATTTGAATTCTGGAAGTGAGTTATGGGATGGACAAATGAGAAGCAGGGAACAGGAATTGCTAGGGTACTGAAATTAACTCTGCTGTCCTTTACTTTTGTGGAAGACATGGGTGTATCTTTCATGGATGTGGAAGCCTCCAATTGCTCACGTTTCAGACTGCCAAATCCAGGAGTTAGGTCAGATTGTTTTAGGGAAGAGCTGCTGCTACTTAACATTTGCTAACTAGGTAATCTTTTGTTCTTCTGTTTTGAAACAAAACAGTGGAAAAATTGTGTTCCCATGTTCAGCAATGGTGAAAAAAATGTCCTTGTGCAGAGAGCCCAGTGCCATCCACCTGCTTAACTCTTCAGATGTCTTTCTCTTCCCTTACCTGATGGTCACATGGGTAAGCCACAGAATTACTAAGGTTTGGGCAATGTCTGCATTCAAAAAACTAGTTCTAGCTTGCCATGGAGGACAAAAGGCAGACCTGTACATGCCTTGTGATGGTCATGTGCTCCAGCAATTTCTGCTGTCTTTACAACTCTGGGAGGAGAAACTTCACTCTTGAGGTCTGATCAATGTAATTTGAATTTTTTCCCCCGTACTTTGTGACCTCATTCAGGGTCCATTAATGTCAGCTATACTTCTCTTGTTCACAGCCACTAGCAGGCCAGCAGGTTTTCTCCAGGCATGATTCAAAACAGGCAATGAAAAGCAGGATGTGTCTGAGTGTTTGTTTCCTTCATCACAAGAGCTCTGCCAGGGCTGGACCTGCCAAGGTGTGTCACAAGTATGGTGTGGAGTTAGTGCTTCCTCTAGACCATCCTTGGCTGGAATTTTTGAAGTCTGGTGCATCAGTAGTGCAGCTAATGGCACTGCTACATGTGGCTGTTAAAGCCTAAGGTCGGGACTCCTGATCTCCAGCTTCTTGGTGACTTTGCTCTGAGGCAGGGAATGTTCTGTGGAGACACCCCTCAGGGTACTCGTGGCCCTTGGGCCTCAGGCAGTTTGGTCACCCTGATGACAAGTTGGCCCCTCTGAGCAATGTGTGCCCCTGTTGGCCTGCACACCTCCTGAGCCAGCTGCACACAGGGCTTGGAAGGATTCCTCTCCAACCTTCTTCTCCCCCTGGAGGATGGGGTAGTATCTCTTTCCCCCTGCATCATACTTGGCTTAGTTTCTCAGTAGGGTAAATTGAAGGTGAAGTACAAGCTGGTCCATGAAGCTTCCTCCCCCACCTCAGATAAGAAAGCTCATTAATACAGTAAAAAAAAGGTCTCCATTGTTACATGGGAGCTCAAGGTCAGGCTGGTAGTAGTAACTCATATTGCTTCTAAGGTCAGCTTAAGCTTTCTCTTTCTGACAAGCCACGATAGATTGATCATGGGGGCCCTTACATTTTTTTTTCTTCTGAAATGGGCTTTGCTTCTCCTGACCCTGTTAATGATGTTTGACTGAGGTCATCCCAGCAAACCCTGAATCCTTGCCATTACCTTCCAGAGGGCTTGCCTTTGTGCCAAAGCATTGTGTGCTTGTTAAGAATTAAGCCTTCCTGATCTCTGCTGTAGCAAAGAAGCTGTCTTCATTGGAGAGGCGAGAAATATCTTGAATGCCATCTGTCAGTTAATGCTCTCATTAACACCTGGGTGACTCCCAACACCAAGCTGGTGCCTTTTTGCCAATTCAGAACTTAAAAGGTGCCAGCCCATAAGGTGAAATATCTTCAGTCCATAAAATTAATTCCATTATAAAACGTCTGTTCTGGTAAGACCGAGATTTTTCTTAGTTTTTTTTTGACTAGAGAAATCACAGAGGCAAAGCCAGTTCTCTTGTGTGCTGTAAATTAGATGCCCAAGAAGTCTTTTTTCACTTAGTACTGAGAACCTCCTAAAATCCACACTTCTGCTCGGTGACTGAATGTATCAGAATCTTTTTCAGCTTTTAAAGCATTTACTGGATGGAAGTATCATCTCTATTATTTCCCGTAGTGGCTAACTCTGTAATAGGAACTTCAAGAGTAATGACATTTATCTTTAAGTGGTCTTTGGTAGAAAGGCTGAGCTCTCACAGTCTTGTTTTCCATGTTCCTCCCACATACAACTCTTGGACAGGAGTTGGAAGAGGTCTGTTGTTGTTCCTGCTCTCTGTCATCCTCTGGTTTTGTCAGGGTTCTTGGTGTTAATCTCAAGAACAATATACTGTCTGGGATTAGTTGCAGGTCAGATTTGCCTTTATCCCAGCAGTTTTAGCTCAAGAGCATGCTAGTATTTACTCTTCCATTGCATTTTGTAAATTAAATGAAACAAGAGACTTAAAACACTGTCAACATGATAGATATTCTAGCTAGTGGGTCCAGGCAATTATTTGGCATCTAAACTTTCAGAAGGCTTATTTGCGTGTGCCAGCAGTGTCCAAACATCACTGGTAAATTTTTGTCTCTGATATTTCAATTCCTTACCCTAATGTTTCCTTTAATCCAGTATTTGTTCCCATAGGACCAGAGATTTTGTGAGGGGTGGGTTTTAGTGGGTTTTTTTAGAAATATGTGTGGGGGGAGGGCTTGTAAAAAAATTGGCAGCAGTAGACCAGATAGGGCAATGTGCTGTGACAGTAATTCCACACTTGGGCCATGGCATGCTGCCTGCAGGAAGCACAGATTGACACAGGGACTCTCTTACTGAATCAGTGTTTGGTTTAGCTTTTGTTTGTTTGGCTTGATTTTGTTTACAGTTTTCCAGCCAAGATTTGATTTACTTTGGAGTCTTTAAAACTAAAAGCACAAGTGACTCCGCTTCCTTTGGGCAGGAGGATAAAAAAATAAGCATTGTGTGTCTGTACACATAATTCCAGCCCCAATTTGCTCAGAAGGAATTTCACATTGAGGGTCCCTGTGGGGCTGGGGTCTCTAGGTGCAGCTGTTCCCTGCCAAGTGTGCACACCAGAAGCTCCAAACAAATTTTTCCATATATCCTGTCAGCTCTGTGAAATTCTCACCCTCTGTTCCTGAGGTCTCCAAAGGAGCCCCTCCAGGAAGCCGGGCACGGTGACGAGCGCAGTGGCCAAGCTTCTTTTTTCTGACAGCAGAGCATGACCCCACGCGTTTAAAGCCCGGGGAATGGGAAGGGTGCCTCTCCTTTGAGCAGGGAAAACACTGGGATCGCCAGGCTGGGGGAGGAGTCCCCAGCTCCCCTCTGGTGGAGCACAGAGAAGCCTCCCTCTCTGGGAGGCAGCCGGGCAGCAGATGGCCGGGCTGTGGCGCTGAGCTGTCAGGGCTGGATCATTTCTCTGGCTGCTCTGGGCGCTGATACCCATGGTGGAGAGGAGCCCCTCCCTCAACTTGCTCCATCTCCTTTATGCCCTGATTTTTTTGCAGCTGCTACTAAAGATCACAGGCAACTTGAGCTGCAGCCTCGGTGGTACTCTTGTGGATTGTCTGACGCTGTTCCTCCCCTTTGACACAGATGTGCTAGGTCGTGTCCTTCCCTGTGCCCCAGATTTCTCTTTGTATGTGCAACATACGATTAAAACTTTTAACCACAGTTGCAATTCAGCTTCGACCTCCTTTCTAATCTTTGCAACAAAAGATAGGGACCTCTGACAACAACCCTGTGGTTTCAGAGCGTAGCCAGGGATAAGACTAAAAATTGCACTGGGCTCTTGAAAAATCATCTGCATCCATGTGGGATGTACCACATAGGTATGCATGTACCATTCTACCACTGCCCCACTACAGCTATCCAAATTGCTTTGCACGTCGGAGGGCAACTGCAAAGCAAGGGATGTTTTGACAAGTGAGGGAAAGTTTATCTCAGTTTTATGAAATATTAATGGTGCTAGTCAAGTTGGCATGGGAGAAGTTTTAGAGTTGCAGAGTTCTTCGAGGTACCTTTTCTGATTTGTTATAGCTGATTTCTGTAGTACTTTTCCTTGGTTACTGAGCTGTGTGGAAGCTGCCTGTGCTATACATCAGGAAGTCCTTGAGAGGTGGTGAGAGTTGTGGCCCGTGGTCTCCTGCTTTTCGTGTAAATTGTTTCTAAGACTCCCAATTTACTTTCGGAAGGGGGTAGGTTTTCCTTTGGATAGGTGCCCTGAGACAGAATGTGCCCATGTACCAGTTCAACCTCCTTGGGAATGCTTCAGTTTGTAGAGAAAAGGACACAACTGACCTAACACTGCCTCCACTTGCTGAGTGTTTTTACATGCCTCAGTGATGCTGAGAACCTCTGGAGAAGAGATACATCTGTCTCCTCAGCTCAAGGACTTCCTTCCTGCCTTCTTCCCACTGCCAAAAGAGTTTTTGGAGGTTCTCAGCTGCAGCAGAGACTCTGTAGGACTTTCAAGTGTCCTACTGTTGAGCTTGAAAGACAGGTATTTAACAGACTGTATCCAGGTAATTCCATTCCTGGATCCAGTCTCTCTGATTCTTGGGGATGAATTTTACAAATAATTCTAAACAGATATTCCTGGGCATTTCTGCTTTGAGCAGGGAAGAACCCCAAGGGCAGGGTTCTCATAGATTGCTGTATTCCCTGCAGATTTTCTTCTCCAAACCAAGAGAGCTGTTTCAGAAACTTTTTCAAAGAGAAATATAAGAGATGGGGTAAGTGAAACTAGCTGTAGGTGTGGCAGACACCCTACATTGTGTGGTGAAGACGAGCACCCTACATTTGTCTGGAGAAAAGAGGTCGGTTCCCATTAAGAGGGAAAATATAAATTGGGTAAGATTGAGAGTGATTGGGAATGCCTTGAGACATCTGTTTCCCATCTCTGGTTCTTATTTCTATCCTTATTCAAAGTGACAAATGCACAGTAGCTGTCTTTGAAAATTGATGGGGGTAGGAACTCAAAAGTACTCTTAAGAACAGAGCTTGTAATGCACCGAACACCGGGTGGACGGCGGAAATTTCTAGTGTTAGCCACTTATGTAAAAGTCAAACTAAAACCAAATTGGTTAAATCAACAGAGCCAATCCCTAGGGGGAAGAAGAGTTACATAGGCAAAGATTTCAAATGATCTTCTGGAATTAAACAGCTTCCTGGATCAGTTTTCTTTAAAAGCAGCCAAAATTATAGAGCAAGATAAGTGAACTCATGCAAGTGGTAAAAGAATCTGTCTGATCATGCCTTCCCACTTTTTTTTTTTTAGGTAGAAAAAAAAATAGGAGTAGATAGAACCCTTTTGCTTTTGTGGTTTCTTCCTGGCAATCCTTTTCATCCACTAGTTATTCAGGATCCTAGGGAAACTGCTGTTTCAGTCCGTTTTGTTGGAAATAGCCAGAACCTCTGTATCAGATTTGATGAAATAATCTTCTGCCTTGAGCTCTGGCAGAGTTGAAGAACTGAACTTATAGGGCTGAAACTGGAATGCTGTCTGAGAGCTTACAATCATTTGCCTTCTTGTTCTGGACTAAGCATCCAAATAAAAGTGATGCTTTATTGCTTTCAGGAAAAGATATTCCAGTTACTATCTGGGTAGGCAATCAAAGCTTTTATTTTTCTTTCTTTCTTTCTTTCTTTCTTTCTTTCTTTCTTTCTTTCTTTCTTTCTTTCTTTCTTTCTTTCTTTCTTTCTTTCTTTCTTTCTTTCTTTCTTTCTCTCTCTCTCTCTTTCTCTCTTTCTCTCTTTCTCTCTTTCTCTCTTTCTCTCTTTCTCTCTTTCTCTCTTTCTCTCTTTCTCTCTCTTTCTCTCTTTCTCTCTTTCTTTCTTTTTCATTCATTTAATGGCTTCTCTAAATATCTGACATTTAGGATACATTATCAAATACCTTAAAAATACTCTTAAATCTCTTAAAAATTATCTCCAATACTCATAAAAAATCTGTAAAGAGAATCTTTTATTGCCCCCTTTCCCAAATCAAAGTCCTTGCTGGAAGTTAGGTCTTGGGGTATTTGAGAAAGACAATGCAGGAATGCACAGCTACTTCAGGTAGGTGTACTGTGTACTGAATATCTCGCTTTAAAAAAAGATGTTGGCTGTCATTTTCACCCTAAAATTACTACTTGAGGCAGTTCTGAGGCATTTCATAAAATGTCAGTCCTCCTTTTCTGACTGAACTTTGTCAGCGTAGGGGCTGTTCCAAGTTATATTTGTCTGATTGCTGATGTTAGTGAAACAACAATACTTGGGAACACTAATGCTTTGCTTGTGTCATGCAGATGGAGCAAACTCCAGGTTGCAGAGGGCATTAGCTCCAGGTACACTCAAGCATCTGTTGTTAAGTACAATCAGAGGGCTGGTAACAGTGGTGTGGTGAGAGGAGATATCTCTGGGGGGGTCAGCTTGCATTTGACGTCAGAAAGAAGCAGGCTGGTGAGGAGTGATCTGCAGGGTGATCTGTACTTCTCTCTACTCAAGGAGGAAGGGAAATGCTGCCAGGTGGACATGGCTTGAGGCATCTGTTCCTTCCTTCTTGCAGTCACTGTCCAGTCGCTGTCCTTGCAAAGGAGTCTGGTCTTTACCAAATGTGTGAAGACCCCTGTCTAATAGCTAACTTCTTGTTGACTTCTAATGATCTTTCTTCAGCTGGATCACACTCCTCCACCTCTTTGTTAAAATATAATAGCTTTTGTAGAAGTTAGCAATTTCTCAGGGAAATGCAATTCTGTAGTGCTGGCGCCGTTCCATTAATCATATAGAGTTATCTGCTTGTGCCAAAAACCTATCAAGTGGAGCTGCCTTTTTGAGAGCTGGTGGGAATGTGTACCCAGTGGTGTTCTTGCTGGCATATGGACTTCCCGTGTGTGCAAGAATGGCTGGGGCATGGGGGGGTCCCCTTTTGCTGTGCTCAGGGTACACAACTCGAGCAGGCTGAGTGAGCCTGGCAACTCTCAGGACTCAAAGTCATATGGACAGATCTTGAGAAAGTTTTATATTTAGGGACATGGCCCCTTTTCATTCCTTCCCCTGAAATTTTGAGCATTCAGAGTAAAGGCTTAAGTCTCATTGAAATATAGACAGGAGTTCTTTTAGCCTTAAGCTCCATCAGTGGTCTTATATGTGTCAGATGGGGACATTCACTCTCAGTGCTAGATGAGGGTGAGAAATATCTCCTTCCTTGGGTTTTATGATGAACTGCTGGCAGCAAAAGTGGGACTTAATATGACCCAGCTAGAAAATTAGACAGATCATTTTAATAGTAATGTTTATGAAGAGCTCAGGTGTTCAGCTTGATGATCTGGGAGAGTGCAGAGGGGGGAGTCCTCTGTACTGACTCCTTTTTGGGAGGTGCACTCCTGTTGGGAATGAGCCTTGTTGTGTGGCAGTGTCCAAGCCAAGTGTGTGAGGTGGGCTGTGCAGGTGTCCTGACAGAGCCACCAGTGGCAGGCAGAAAGTGGCAGCACCTTTGGAGATGGAGAGAGAGGAGGCCAGGGACCACGACAGGAATATGGGAAGCATACAGCAGCAAAGTGGGGAGGAACAATCAGCTATGCAGAGTCTCAAGCCACTGAACCAGGGCATGAAAAACTTCTTTAGAAGTAGAGAGGAGCAGGGCTTGGCAATGACAGATGTGAAGGGCAAAGAGAAATCTGAAGAAATTGGTCTCCATATCAAATGGAAAGAGTTGGAAGGGGAGCAGACTCATAAATCTTGTTGCACCCCATTTTAGTTAAGGGTTGATGCTAGCACAAGGCACAGCCTGTTGGGATAGAAAGGAGATGAGTTGCTACCATGTTTGGCTCATTCTGCTTAGAAAGAAATAACAGTCTGTGTATAAGATGACGTCCCGTGATGTTGCAATGAGATTTGTGTGTTTTGGGAATGTAAATGACAGAGCTGCACCCAGCCATAGCCGACAGTTGTCCTTCAGGAGTTCTCTGTCTCTGCATTGTGTTTGTTGCAGTTGCTTGCTGCACCAGGTGTTTCTGGACATGACAAACTAGAGTAAGTGTGTGAGATTTTTTCTTCCTTGGTTAGATCCCAGACGTTTCACAGCTACCTGGAGGACATCATCAACTACCGCTGGGAGCTGGAGGAAGGGAAGCCCAACCCTTTGCGGGAGTGCACTTTCCAGGAGCTGCCCCTGCGCACGCGAGTGGAGATCCTGCACCGCCTCTGTGACTACCGCCTCGACGCAGACGATGTCTTCGACCTCCTCAAGGTGCTTTGGGCAGCAGGGATGAGGGAAACTCTGTGGCCACAGGAGCTGGGCCAGATCAGAATCTTCCTGGGATGAGAAGGGGTCACAGTGGGTCAGCAGTTCCCTTTGCCCTCCTCTGCCTTGCTCAGAACTTGGGCCCTTGTCCTGCGTGGGTGTATTCATAACATGGGAGTCGCTAGGGGAGTTGGCTTTGTTGGCTACTCTTTCTGCAAAGAGTGAAGTTGGAGATGCTTTAATGGTAATGGCAGGGCTGTGAGAGCTGAGACTGCTGCCTTGCTGAGGGATGCTGTGAGATGAAAGGATGGGGATAAAGTATACTGGGGGAGCTGGGGGAGGGTAGAGCAGGGGAGGGGGGGAGGGAGCTTCTCAGGGCTGTGCATGACTGTCGCCAGCACTAATTAGACCTTCCCTGTCAGGAGCACCAGAGATGAAATGTTAAAACGAGAGAGGCCATTCAAATTAGAGATGCCAATCTAAATCCCTCCCTGGACAGAGAGAGAACGTCATCTTCCCCCTGGAGTAACATTTTCCCAGCTCAGCCGGGAGGAGCAGCTGTACTGCTGCTGTGGCATGGTGGGAGGGAAGGAGGGAGGGAGGTGTTTACGGAGGAGTGTCATCATATTTTGTGTGACAATGTGGCCGCTTTTCAACTTGTCACCGTCTGGCGGGGGGCTCCCGGTGGGCGCAGGGCTTGGACGCCGACAGCCTCCGCGTGGAGCCGCTGGGCGAGGACAGCAGCGGAGCCCTGTACTGGTACTTCTATGGCACGAGGATGTACAAGGAGGAGCCGGTGCAGGGCAAACCCAACGGAGAGCTGGCTGCAGACAGGTAACAGCCCACGCACACACCCCCTCCCGTGTCTGGGTGCAGGGGCGAGGGGGGCACAGCCCAGCCCAGCCAGCCCGGCTGGAGGGGGCTCCGCCTGACTGCTGTTGTGGCGGGGGGAGCGGGGCCTGGAGAGGGGCAGCGCGGGCGGGACCGGAGTTGCCAAGCAGACTGGGAGTTGCCCCGCGCCGTGCATTGTGTCGCAGGCAGCCTGCAGCCTTTGTGGCACCGGCAGAGCCTGCTGTGGGAGCGATGCTGCCTGCCCCACTGCATTCCTGCCTGTCTGCCCCGCACCGTTCCGTGCCGTGCCGGCGGCTCCCAGATCAGGCTCCCAGCCAGTGGGAATCCCTCCTCTCCCCTCCCCGTACTGTTGCTGCTCTGATTTAATCCCTCCTTTGGTTGGGATCCTAGCAGCTGTTCCAATTTCCGTGCCCTTCTTCCATCCTGCCAGCCTCGGTTCCCTTGCTCGGCAGATATTTCATGGTGGTTTTGCCATTTTTCAGGGGATGTGGGGGGCAGACAAACACCCCAAATGTTCCTGGGAAAACGGGCAAGAGACGAGGGCGACCTCCAAAGCGGAAAAAACTACTGGAGGAAAATTTGCTGAGGTATGGAAGGGTTCTTCCTTCAACAGACGTCAAGTACATACATTCCCAGAGGGAAGTATAATGTATTTCTGGGGTTCCCCCAATAAGTATGTATATACCATGCAGCCATAATTTCAATGCAACTCAGAAGTGAAGCAAGCTCAGACTTGGTGGATGCTTTGATTACTCTCCAAAGCAAATTCTGACTGAAGTTTGGTGAAACAGTGGGCATCACTCTTCCAACCACCTCACTTCAAATGCAGTTCCTCCATGCAGTGCTAGGGAATTTGCTCCTGATAAAGAATACTTTATTGTGTAGCTTGAAGCCAGAAATACTGGCCACTTGAGCCCATATAGATTTTGGGATGCTTTCCGTAAGAACTGAGATACTGTACTTGCCAAATTTCATCCTGTACCCTTCACTTATAAAAACTTTTTGAAGCTATGATAAATACATGTCTGAAAATATGTATCAAACGTGTGTTCTGCAGTGTTCTTTTCATGATTTTGCTGTGCACTGAATAATTGCATGGTTTTGCTCTGCACTGAATAATTCTTCTCCTCAGAAACAGCTGCATTTCAGTGATGTGAAATAATATATTTATTGTATCACTCCTTCTCTTTCTTTTTTGGTAGGGAGAAGGCAGAAGAAAGCTTGCTTATCCACGAGACTCAGATAAGAAATGGTAAAGAGATTTTGCAGTATTAGGGTTGATGCCACCCGCTAATAAGGCTCGTAAATTATCAAAACCCAGAGAGATGCCTGAGAGACAACCCAGCCTTTCTCAGGAGAGTCCTTCTGCTGGTGGCTGGGGCAAGTTTGGAAGGAGGGGTTTGTGTTACAGAGACTGCCTGGCATTTGGGAGCCTGGGCACCTGCAGGCTTCTTATTTTGTCATGGCTGAGTTTGGGATGAAGAAACCTAACCTACTGGGATACACTAGAATTCAAGGGCTCATCTAAAAAAACAGACTGTGAATGGTCCTCAGTCTTCCAGGGGTGAGGTAAAAACACACCCCTCTTGTTAGCAGGTGTGTTTTTTCAGATGGGGAAGAGAGTGGAGTCAGTGATGCTAAGATAGGGAAAGAAGAACCTTTTTGATCCTCTCACTTTTCCTTCCTTGTGGCCATTGGGTGGCTGAGAATGGTAAAGGATGTCTTGGGGGTACCCAGCCAAGGGTTAACGAGGCAAAAAGCAAGTTAGCAACATGATATAAAAGTGAGTTCAAGGGAGCTGGGACTCATTTGTCATACATGTGTATCCACTGGCTTCCACAAAACCCAGGGACTTGGCCTGCCTGTTGTCTCACAATGAAAGGCAAGGATGGCATTGTCTTTCCCGTGCCTCCTTCCATTTGCCCTTTGTCTTCAGATTTCCTGGCGGCCACTCCGGCTTCTCCGGAGCCGGGCAGCAGAGCCGGAGCGATGCACGTGAGGCGCTGGGGGTTTTATCAGATCATTGTCTTCCAGCAAATTGTGTCACTTCAGCTGCAGAGTAATCTTCTGCTGGCACAAAGCAGTCCTGTTTGCTATTGAAATGAGTTGTCCGTAGGCAGCTGGCAAGGGGATGAGAAACAAGGATGCAGGCTTTGGGGGCAGGATGCAGGTAAGCTCCCTGCTGCACGTGGCCAAGGGATGGCTTTGCTTAGCCAGAGCAGCAGAACCAGCACATGGCTGGACCTTTGCTGTCTCAGTTACCAGTCCCCAGTGCATTCACAGAGCTGAAACTCTGTGCTACTGCCACTGCACCCCAGGCACCTGACAGAGGGCAGGTGTTGGAGGGAGCCTGCAGCTTTCCAGCCTTCCTAGGACAACCTGACAGCTTGCAGCATGTCAAAGCCACTCGCTCAGATCCACAAAGGGCCCAGAGTCAGGTTCAGCTTTTTTACTTCCTTTTGTTTTTCATTGTTAGTTTGCTTGAAAATGTGGTCAGAAGGTGCATGACATCTGCCAGTAGTGCTGATGACCATTGCTTTCTTTCTGGGAGCCAGTGGTTAGCCCTAGAAAAGTCTGGAGGGAACTGAGAACCCCTCAGCGTGAAGGTGTTTGATCCAAAACTTTCCCCACTCAAAAGAAAAGAAAAAAAAATAAAGAAGGGCCACAACCTCTTCTGCTTAGAGAGCATCCTGGGGCAAAAGCATACAAGTTGCAACCCATGAGGCTTCCCTGCTCTGTGTAAGCATTTGTGGAGCAGGAATCACATTCCCTATCTCCAGGTGGGTGTTCCAACCACAATGCAAGAGAGCCCTTCCTTCACAATTAATATTCAAATGTTTCACACAAGGTGGAACAGCTCTCAAAGTGTCTTGGTGGTTGGGACATGCTTGAGAGCAGTGGGTGATCTGCTTCAATCCCACTCTGGATCAAGCAGGCATGGGATGTGAACTTTTGGAACTTCCCCCTCATCTGGCAACCTGATGAACCCTGTCCTTTGCTTCCTCTTCTGCTCTTTCAAGTGCCTGCAAACAAAATATTTCAATATTTCATTTGCAGGGAGCAGGAGGATTTGTTTCATTGCAGAAATGGTTTGCAGTGCTTTTGGGGAAAAAAAAAAAGCAGCTTATTTCAAATTACATTATTTTTTGATGACTTTATTCTGCTGCCAGACTAAATCAGACATTTGCAGTTCCCTATGTCCTGCTCTGGCTGACAGCCGCCATTACAAAAAACAAATTAAATTCTTTTCTCCAGTCTGCAGTAACTGGAATGTGGGCTTGCTACAAGGATGTCACACTACCTGTGTGTTGCCATGTGGCACCATTATTTCTTCACCTGTGTACTTCCTCTCAGAGGTAGCAGAGAGCTTTGAATCTATAGCAAATAGAATGTTTTACATAACAGTGGCCATTGCCAGTGTCTTCTGCTCTTCCTGAGCCCTGAGGAGAGAAGAGAAGGGATTGAGAGGAGCTGTTAGTCATAACTGCTGTGGAGATAACATCCTTTCATGTTTTTGAAGGGTCCCAAGGGCCTGGCCGTGGGACATGGTGGTTGCTGTGCCAGACGGAAGAGGAGTGGAGGCAGGTCACAGAGAGCTTCAGAGAGAGGACTTCCCTTAGAGAGAGGCAGCTCTACAAACTCTTGAGTGAAGACTTCCTGCCGGAGATCTGCAACATGATTGCACAGAAGGTGAGGAGACATGACATCCTGTTTACCTCTCTTTGACCACTTCCAAGAGCATGGGTGCTTGCTGAGTGAAGGAGAGCTGAATCCAAGCAGCCTATTGCCCTGTTCTGCTGCCTGCACCTACAGCCTGCAAGTGTCATGGATGTGGGGGCTGTTGAGGTTGTGGATGGGGGGAAGATTCTCCCCCATGCAGTGGCAGTGCTGGAGTCAGTGCTCGAGGATCTGGTTTGTGATTGCACAGCAGCATAGGTAGGATGGCTGAAGGGGTTACTGTCTTCAGCCATGTTCTGTGGCCCTTTCCTGCTAGCAGGGGATCTCTGTGCTTTTGAACTGCTGCGATTTACAGCCTGGCTTTTCTATGCAAACTGCCTGTGATTCCACTTCTACTGCTGTTTCTCTGCTGGCTCTGCTGAAGGGGCACTGGCTGCTTAGCTGTCCTAGCTAAGTCTGCTTTGAGCTGGATGTCAGAGCCCCAAAACTCTGAAGAGTGTTGTCCGTCAGCTGAATGTTTCTAGGTGGGACAGATCTGGAAAGGGATCCTTCGGCTAGATGGCTTTGTAAGACAGACTCTGCAGTCAGCGTGGTGTTCTTGGATTGAGTTCAGTTTGCTTGTTTGCTACCCTTGTAAAGCTAATAGGGATTTCATGGTCACTTCTAGCCCTCAGAGTTTCTCCTGCCAGTGTCTCCGATGTGCCCTAATTTCCTCCACTCTTTTTTTCCTTCCCTCAACTCTCAACCCTGTTTCAGGAGAAGCGTCTGCAGCGGACAGAGTTTTCTCCCAGGTGGATGTCTGACCATCAGCCCATCAAACCAATCAAGCAGGAGGTGAGGGGGGGTGCGAGGGGGAGGACAACGGAGGGAGGCGAGAGCAGATGCCTCCTGGGGGAAGAAATAAACCGCAGCATCGCCATTCAGTGGGAAGGAGTCGCTTGAAAGTGCCTGTGCTGAAAGAGAGATGGGTGGTAATGCCCGTCAAAGGCAGGCTGACACCCGCGGTTTCTATGGCAAGCAGGGAGGTGCTGCCCTCTGGATCGCAGAGGTAACCGGCTCGCCGCAGACCCCGCTGCAGCTGCATATGGAAATCTGCGCTCAGTCTGGGGAATTCCACTTCAATGAAAGTGCTGGCACATTCGAGGCAGTTCAAAGAAAAGTTGAAGAAGGATGAGAGGGCTAGAAGAACCGGCTTACAAAGGGAAATGACAGAAATTCAGCCAAGGGGAAAACGTGAGGTTGCAAACACATGAGGGTGTAGATAGCGCCGAGGGAGAAAATGACTGATGCAGTATGGAGCTGAGCTAGGAGGGGGTCAGCTGGAAATGGAAGTCACAATTTAGGCTACTTAAAGAAATGCTTATCAAACTGCAGCCTTGTGGGCTCAAACGGCGCTTTCCATGCCTCCTCACCCTCATCTCCTCTCTACCCCATCAGTGCAACAGCACTGCTGCTGCTTGAGGGTCTGTGCAGTGAACCAGACCCAGGAAAATGACTGGAGTTAAATATAACCTTTTTCTTTGGTCGGGGTTATTTTTAACATAGATCAGTTTTCCGATCCAGTTCACCACACAGCCCCTACCAGTCACGCAGGCACAGGTGGGGACTCGGAGCCGTGGAGATGGGGGGGGGTCTTTGAATTGACAAATGCTACCCTAAGCAATCAGTCAGACATCACCAGATTAGCTTTGGAGGAAAAAATTGTCTCGATTCTATCAGGCTGGGGCATAATCTCTCACTGTAGATGTAATGGAAATGTAGTTACCTGGTGTTTTGCCAAACCTCGGGAAATTAGGCTGCAGGGAATATGCCATGTGAGCTAGAGTCAGGGGTTCCCCCAAAACAAAGGAGAAAGTACAGGTCCCCGTGCAATAAATGTGATTACTTAGAAACAGATGAATAAAAGGAAGGAAGAACCGCTCATCATGCTGCAGATAAAAGCCTGCCAAGAGGAAAATAAGACCCCAGTGATGGTCAGTTTGGGGCCAGAATTGCTCTCTGCAAAGCCCACCATGCAGGAAGCACAGGGACACGTGTTTGTTCACAGGCAGCAGAAATCCCAGAGGAGGAGGGGAGTGGGAAACACATGGAGCCTGAATGATGCTAATCAGTACCGCAGGTGCTCCAGGTCTGCAGCAGCAGAGGGCTGTTAATTGCCGCCTGTGGGCCAGTGAAACGTTTCCAGCAAGCAGGGGGCCCTCCTGGCACCCGCTGTGCCGGGACACAGGGAGCCAGCCAGCGCCAGAGTGATGATGCTCGCACTGCCACAGCAGGATGTGGCAGCCATGGCTGCCATGGGGCAGCCAAGGACGGTGCCAGCATGTCTGATGGCTTGTTCCTCAAGCCAGGGTGGGCAGCCGGCAAGCCTGGGGGAGAAAACCTGAGCCCTGTGCAGGTGACCTCTTTCTCCTGGCTGCTGCTTGAATTGGAGATGTAACTGCTCCATGGGCTCCTGATCCTGCGGGGGATTTCTCAACAGGTGGTTCAGATTAGCTCCTCATTAAGAGCCGCCTGAGCAGCACCCTCATTAGGAGAGCGCTTTGGAAACCTGAGCAGGGAAGGTTTGGCGGATGAGGGGCCAGGGCACCCGTACCTTCTGGCCTTCTGCCCCTGAAGTCTGATACCCACTGTCAGGAGAGGAAAGCTAAAGGCTTTTTCAAAGTCCCAGGGCCAGGGGACAGCAGCGATGTTGTGTCCTGGAGTGCTCTCTGCCGGAGGGAAGGAGGCGGTGATGCCTTGGTCGCTGTGGTATTTATCCTCTTAGCGGGGAGGAAGCTGGAGAAGCATCCTTTTGCCACCTCCGTGGTCAGGAAGGAAGTTTAACTTGTGCTTGGTTCTTGCTTTTGTCGTTCCAATAAGTGTCTGCGTCCACCAATCCAGTAGGAGTTTACTGGTTCATGTTTGGGTATTTTTTTTAACCCTGAGTTGAGCACATTCATCCCCAATGGACTTAGGTGGGACACCAGGCAGAGGGTCCCTCTGAAAATCAGGTTGTTTCTGTGTCTGAAGTGTCTCAAAGAGCCCAGCAGCACTGCTGCTGACCTGCAAATGCTTCAGGGAGTAACTGCATTGTGGGTGTCTTCTGCAGTCCTTGGCACTCACTACACTGTGTTTGTGGTTTCTGCTTTTCCCTTTTCTTTGCTTTCTAGATTTGGTAGGATGACACCCTCTCCTTTGTTTAAAAGTGCTTTGTTGATGCCATATTTGTTGTGGGTTGATCTGGAGCATGCTGTGGATCCTGTGTCATGCCATTAAAGCTGAGGGTGCTGAGCGTGCCCTGCAGGTTTGAAGAGGTCCTGGTGCACACTACAGCTTGGATGTTGTGTTCCTGTTTCCATAGAACATGAATGGTGGAAGTCTTATTAATCCAGGGAAAGGGAAGGTCTCCCCAGGCTGGTTTACATCTACTGGTTTGAAAATGTAAAGGCTGATGGTCGCATCCTCATTAAAATATCTTGGCTACCAAGTTTGGTGGCTGGTTCCTGCTTACCTCTTTACTGCAGAACCTCTTTTGGTTCCTATTGCAATTTAAAGATTTATCAGGAAAGTCAGAGGAAAACTGTTTGACAGTGGTCAGGATCAGGTCTGAAAGGAAGTTGTTTGCAGCTCATGAGTAGCAAATCAGATGGCAGAGCTTTTGAGAAAGGGATATAAAAAGAATCAAAAGTGGAAATGTAGAATGCTATTCTCTAGGTTCTTGACCTGTTGTCCTTGTCATAGCACAATCCTGGGCATCCTGGTGTTTGGATATTGATCAGGGAGGAAAGGTCTGAGAGACAGCTAGAATAATCATTCCAAGGAACTGAAAGGATTGCTTTATAAGAAAACATTTAATATAACTGTAGAAATGTGGGAGTGTTGAGGGAGTGTCTGAGGAAGTCCATAAGGTAAAGGCTGGAATGCACAGCCTGAATGACTGAAGAAAAGGAGAATTTATGTTCACCCAGAAGAGCATAACTAGGAATAATTGGATGGAATGAGGGGTTGAGAAACAAACTTTAAACTGATTGTGAGGAGAAGCTGGCTAATCTCAAGGCACCTGAACTCACAGAATGATTTCCCTAGGAAAGAGATAGACGAGTAAAGTGATAACATTTTGACAAAGGTATAAAATGGAAAAGAAAAGAATGGTTCTGTCATGGTGAGATGAAGCTCTGGGTTTCACCTTAAAGGATCAGCACAGAATAGGTGGGTTTTATTGCCCAATCTGTCCCTAAATGCAGGATATGGTCCTAATTTTGTCAAGAGTCCCATGACTCCCCCTTGGACACTTTTCTGTGACTGTTGGTGGTTGAAGCATAATTCTCTTAATGCGTTGTTTCTGCTGGAGATGATGCATGGTGCTCATCTACAGAAAACTGGAGTGGGAGTTTGTAGGGTAGCACAGGGCCGTGTAGGGGAAGGGGAGGCAGAGGGGGAATGAATGTGCAGTGAAACCAGACAACATTTCTAGGCGTTCATCAAAACACCCCCAGGTTCCCATTCCTGGGCAATGAAACAAGGACAAAATAGTAATCATGGTGCCAGATTTTTATTTTTTTTCCCTGGGGATTAATAATGGGCCTGGAGAAGTTGATGGTCTGAGCAGCAGCCAACGGACCCCGGCTGATTGCTAATCCTCAGGAAATGCCTTCTGCCTAAGTGGTGGTTGCTGGTTATTCCCTCCCTGAAAATGAAGTTGGAGCAGACTGTGTGTGCATCGCTCTTTTCCGGTTGATATTCCCTGCTGATAAGGCACACATATCTTGGTCACAGGGGTAGGAGTGGCTGGTGGATGACTGATGTATTTATCTTAGAACTAAATTAAGGTAATAAACATAATTCCACAGTTCCATATACATACCTTATACTTTACTGGAGAAATAGGAGCAGGCTGTCCCTGGTCTGGGAAGCCTGCAGTCTTAAGTAAGGTGAAACACAGCCTTCCAGCCTGCTGGCACTGGGGAAGTGAGAAAGTGGGGCAATAAAGAGCCAGGTGTCCTTGAATGAGAGAACTGGTTTTGAGACCCAGCAGGAAAACTGTCCAAACAAACAAATGAGAGCCAGTCCAGGGGAGATTAGCACACAGAAATTTTGAACAGGAAAGGAAAACATTCCTAATGATACCTTGACACAAGGCTGTACCAGACGCTTTCCCTATTGAAGTGTTCTGTGTTTTGCAGCAGAGACAGGTTTGGCAAAGTAGTCCTTCTCACACTTACAGTCAGAGCTCTGCTATCTGGAAGAGGTAGAGGTGTTGTGTAAGGGTGTCAACAGCCTGAATCCTTTGCCCAGAAGGGAAGAGAAATGCGCACGGTGCATCCCTGACAGAATGGCAGCTTGTCTAACCCATCGCCTCTCCTCCCATTGTCCTTGTATCAGTAGGATTTCATTGCTTGACAAATAACTTCCCTTTCCATGTTGCTTTTCATCTAGGAAATCATACATACAAATCCTTTTTTCCCCCCTTTTTTTTCCTCCCAGTCATTCATTGTAGGTGTGCTTTAATACCTCCTCAAAGTAAACCTGCCTCTGCTCAGCTTTCAATAAGCCACTGCGTTACAGTTTTTGGTGCATCAATCTGTTACAGGTGAACCCAAACGTGCTGAGCTCAATGGAGAAGCAGAGGCGCAGAGAGGAAGAGGAGGAGCGCCAGATCCTTATAGCAGTGCAGAAGAGGGAGCAGGAACAGCTGCTGAAGGAAGAGAGGAAGAGGGAGATGGAGGAGAAGGTCAAAGCAGTGGAAGGTAATATGCAACCAATGTGGGGCAGGAGTGGAAGCTTTCAAAGTCAAGACTGAGATCTTGGATTAAAGTCTGCCATTTGCATTCTTCCCCTGCCAGACTTGCTAATGAGAATCTTTTCTTGCACTTACCTCTGATAAATTGGTTTGACTGTAGTTTCTTTTCCTTTGTCTGTCCTCTCAGTGTTGCTGGCTGTTCTGTCGGGCACCTTTAGACTGTGTCTTCTTCAAATCATGCTAATTTTCTTCATTGCCCCAGCTGTCAAATTTTTGTCTCCTGCCATTCATGTTGTTTCTCAGTTCTGTCTCACCACTTGCCTCCTTATGATTTCCTGATTTCCCTGTGTGCAGGATGTGGTTGCTTTGCTCTCACTGGATAGCATTTGGTTCTTTTGGCCCAATGCATGATGAAAGAATAATTCCCTTTGAGGAGAAAGGGAATGGGGTAACACAGGAGTAGCAAGAGTAGTATTTTTATATTGCTACTGGCCTTACCAATTGGAGAACTAAAGATTAAGGGACCAGGCTACATAGAGCCGTGAGGTGGCAATTTCAGGTGTTGGTCTAAAATGTTTGTGGTTATGAATTAAATGTTGATTTAAGCTGCTCTGGAACAAACAGCCATGTTCTGTTGAATACATCAGATCAAGGCACAGACAGCAGGCAGTCAGCCAGTACATGTAGGTGTGGGTGTCAGAGCAAGCTCATTTCTGGCCACCTTCTCTCTGTTGGCCTCCCTTATGAGGTATTCCTTTAGCTGCTGCTTTAGCCAGAGTGGCTGGCTGGGCTGTTGTAGTTCCACGGAAAGGCTGAACATCCTCAGAAAACTGTGGCAATATGGGGCAGCATCAGTATCATGAGTCCCCAAGTGGATAAAGAATCAGAGAAGGAAAAAAAAAATATTAAGTTCATGCAAACCTTGTAAACTTTCCAAAATGAAACAGTTTGCTACCAGATGTTTGGTAGGAGGCCAGATGTTATCTAAGAATAGCTTCTTTTACCTGCTTACCTTTCTAACCTTCAAAAAACCAATTACGTCCATATCCTTCATGTATTCCTGGTTGCTAGTCCTAGCTAATCAGGTGCTTTTTAAATTGAGACTCATCCAGCTTCCATATCTGCCACAGATATCTGTTTCCCTTGGCAAATTGCATATTCTCTGTGGTTTAATGCTTCATTTTTATAGACAAAATTAGTCTTGAAGTTTCACAAGAGCTGCAAAAATAAATGTTCCTGTAAAATGGTTTTGTTTTGGTATAAGCCACTTCCTTTTCTGGGTAAATGCAATCATTACATGATTGGATTCAAAGGCACCAGAGCCATGCAAAGAAACTGGTGTGAGATTGAGCAGTAGCCTCTTTTAAGCCAAGTTAGCATACATTCTTGCTTTTATTGGCAGAGTTGCTTTAATTTTGTTTTGTGCAGTTTCTTTCACTTAGTTTAAACTCTTCCCTAGTCCATTTAGTCTTAGTCTTCTTTTAAGCTGGTGCAAAAGCTGTTTGCAAAGGTTATGTTGGTTTGTTCAGTTCAATCATTACAGTATTTTTTTATCCCTAGAACCAGCAGCTCTCCAGGTAAAAATGGCTTCTTAATGATCTTTTCTTAGTGCCAAGCACACCCACCACTAGCATTTGCTGTCATGACAGTTCTTATGATGGAGAGGAAATTATTTGAAATTAATGTCATTTGTTTTACTTGGTTCAGACTTGTTAAAACTGGACATCTGGCAACAGAAATCTTAGGGTAACAAAGATTTTCTTCTAATTTTCAGTCTGTTTGGAATATAATATTATGTGGCCTTCTGTAGAGGGGAGATGTGAAATATCTTCTCTATGATGAATTTTACCTTCTTGGTGTTGGATGGTATTCCTGTTTTTACATCACATTACTGTTTCCAGCCTGAGATTACACTTCCCCCAACTCTAACACAGCCCCCAGGTAGCAAGTTTCCTGCTGGGCCCATCTGTACTCTCCTGAATTTATAAGTTAAAGCAGTTTTCTAGATTTCTACCACAACAGCAGGTTAGAGTTTCCCAGTTCTCCTTGCAGATGCTGCTTCAACATAATCTCTCAACATAGATGACTTTCTAGCTGGTTGAGGTCCTTTTTAGGGCATTATTTAGATTCTGAAAGCTGCTGGGTAGGACTCTACCAGGCCAACAGTATGAGAATGAGCTCTGCCAGTGATCTTGAACTCACTATGTTGATCACTAGCTGTCGTAGAGGCTTCTGCTATTAATCCTAGCTGAGATCTGCTACCAGGGTAGCACTCCTTGATTCCTGTCAGTTTACCAGGTCACAGCCTTGGCAGACGTTGGTGGATTTCTAAAATCTACACAATCTTTACCTCTTGGCTGCTGTTGTCACAAGATTTTCCATTTGCTGCCCAAATAATCACTTCATGTTCTCCTCAGCTTTCCCACTTAGGCATCCATTGCAATGCCATCTAAGGATTGCAAATTTTATAAAAGAACTGTGAATTCTGAACAGTGCTTAGACAAACTCAGATATTCTCTTTTACCTGAAATTGGGTCTTGGATTTCTGGTCATGCTATTCTCTTAGATTCTGTAAGACACCTTAGATGCAAGTCCTATAATCCCAATTTCAGTGCTACCCTGAGTCTTCTAACAGGAAATTCGGGCTCTTTCTTTTACCAATCTTTGACATATCTGCCAATGAATGCCCCTACAAACATTCACTTTGCAGCTATTCCTACTTTTCTTGTGCTCTCAACCCCCATCCCAAATTTATTTTCAACTGACAAGAGTAGGACTTTATTAAACATTTTTCCACCAGAGCAGGTATCTCTTGAGTAGCTGGCATTTTCCAAAGGCAGAGCCTCTGTTAGAGGGTGTTAGCCAAGTCTCCCTCATCTTTCTTTCACTCTGGGTGTTCCCTGATGTGTCCTGTTCCTGTGACATCTCTCCCTGAACATTATTTTCACAGAATTTTGCTCCTACAGAAGGTTGGTCCAACCGCAGGTGTTTCGCAAGTCAAATGAATTCAGATTTCCTATAAGAAAAAGGAAATGAAGTTCATAAGAGCCCATAAACTTTCTATTATGAAGCAGTCTGTTAGCCAGCTGTCTGGTTGCAAACCACAGGTTATATTACCAGCATTGCTTCTTCCTGTGTCTCACTTCTTTAAACGAAAGCTGTCCCAGTGGCCCTCGTGTGTGGCAACTTGCTCGCTCTGGCTGCTGGCCATGAAGCTCTACCTGAGCAATCTGCCCAAAGCCACCCATGGAGGATAATAATGACCCCAGTTGCTCACTGCCACTCAGCTGGTAGGACTTCCCTCAGCACTGCTCTCCATCCCATTCTGTGCAAAGGCAGCTGCCTCAAGTTCACCTGCCTGAGGTGAAGCCCCTAAAGGAAGATAACAATGAGCCAGCTCTTTCCATAGTGCTGAGCTGTGCCTAGGGCTGGGTTTGAACTTCCCTCTTTTATACCATACCACTTCTGGAAGTTGCCTAAGGCAGCATCTGTGTCACAGTGGTGCTTCAAAATTGGTGATTGTAGTAAGCAAGGGAGGATGATGAGGCATGTTGACGCTGCACTGTATTCTCACCTCACCTGCTCCTGTGCTGTTGCTGCTTTTGCTGAAAGGACAAGACCATCTCACTGGAGCTCTTCAGAGCTGCAGGAGCACCTTCTGTTTCCCTGCAAAATGTGGGCAAAGAGTGCTGAATGGTTTTCATCTCTTCCCACTGCAGAACGGGCCAGGAGGAGGAAGCTTCGTGAAGAGCGTGCCTGGCTGCTGGCACAGGGGAAGGAGCTCCCCCCTGAGCTTTCCCACTTGGATCCCAGTTCCCCTGCCAGGGAAGAGCGAAGGACCAAGGATATGTGAGTACACAATGGGGCATTGCAGCACACGAGTGTGAAGCAGAGAAAGTATGGCAAGGAGAGGAGTGTGATCATTCACAGGAATGCAGAGGGAGAAATGAGCTTGGAGAACAGTGAGAGGAGTAAGCTGAGAAACATCTGTGTCTGGTCCATATGAGAGGAGTGTTTGTGATGAGGCCTATTGGCCAGCATTATAGCACTGCATGGGTGGAGGAGAAGATGAGGTACAGAGCATGTCTTATCTATCCTCAGTCTGCATATTCACTGTGGTGCTTCCCATTACAGCTTTGAACTGGACGATGAGTTCACAGCCATGTACAAAGGTTAGTCCTACCCCAGCTTTCTCAAAGTGAAATACTTCTCTGTGTGTGTGAGTGTAACCATTCATCTTTCTCTTGCTACTTTCAGTTCTAGATGTGGTGAAGGCTCACAAGGACTCTTGGCCCTTCTTAGAGCCTGTTGATGAATCATACGCTCCCAACTACTACCAGATCATTAAGGTATGGAAAGTGGCCCAGCCATCTTGACTAATGCACTTTGTTGACTGGGAGGCAGTTTTTTGGAAGTGTTTTGAAGTTTGATGGGCTGTATTACTCTTACAGTCAATCTTCATGATTCTGGCAGTCCCTTACGAGTCAAAAAAAAAAAGATGGATTGCTACCTCTCTGGAGAGCATCCTCTGCTGTCCATGCCCTCTCTGAGCTTTAACTTTGTCAGCCCCACTGTGCTTTCTGTATCTGAAGGGAAGTTTGGTTGTATTCTAGGCCCCCATGGATATCTCTAGCATGGAGAAGAAGTTGAATGGAGGTCAGTACTGCACCAAGGATGAATTTGTGGGTGATATGAAGACCATGTTCAGGAACTGTCTTAAGTACAACGGTGAAGGCAGTGGTAAGAGCAGTAAGATGTTAAATTTGTCTATTTGCAGTGCTCAGCCAAAGCAAGCAGTGCCTTCTTCCTCCTCACCAGTACTTGATTTGTGATTCTTCTCTTTCAGAATATTTTTGGGAGACCAGATGAAAGGGTAATAGTTACTGAGACCTGCATTGGGTTTCAGTGAGGCTTTCAACACAGTTTATGCTGAATTGGGACATGGCATACTAAGGACTGCCATGTTGGTAGAGGGTGAAGGCAGAACACACAAAGAGACGAGAGTGTTTCTTTCTGAGCTCATTCCTTCATGTGCATATGTGTGCCCCTTTTCCTCATAGTAACTAATACAGACTTTGAAAAGCATTGGAGTCTGGTCAACTCCCAGTGTTTGTTGAGTACCACAGGAAAGTGAGGAGTGAACCATGCACATCCTTTGGATGGAAAATGTAGTTTTTAGGTTCCTTGCCTATTGAAGGAACAACGTAACATGAGTGTGCAAATGGGAAATCCTGGGTTTAATTACCATGCCAATTAAAATTCTATGTGTTGCTTAGATAAGAAATCAGCTCCCATATGGTGGGTCAGCACTGCAGACTATCTCACCAGCAACACCTGGTGAGAAAGAGAGAGCAACATTAAGAACAAATCAGCTTTTTGCTGTTGGCTGCAAGTAAAAACATACCTGCACTGCCACTGGGAGAGCTCTGTTCCTCAAGGAACTTCAGGGTTAGTTTAGTGGAAACAACTGGAAAGTCACTTGCTTCAAGGCCTTGTTACCAACACCTCTCACATGTCTTTTCCTTCTTATCCACTCAACAAAAAGCAAAAGCTCATCTCAGCAGAACTGTCCAGTAGAAATGATGCAGTGGGAACACTGGTGTTGGCAATAGCTTTCATGTCAGGGTCAACAAGTGTTTTGGAAACTACCCGGATAAATGCGTTCGCTGATCTTCCTGTCTTGTGGCCCACAGCAGAGATCTCAGAGTCCAAGAAAAGCCTCTGAAAGTAATCAAATAGCATTGCTGGAAGTTCCCATTTCTTCTCTCAGCACTCCTGCTGGCTAACTCTGCAGGTCGCACATCTGTGAGCAGAGGTGGTGCTCTCCTAATGTAATTCTTGGCACTAGGCTGGGACACTGAGTTAATGCTGATTCTGCAGGCCCTGCTGCCAGTGGTACTTTGTCATGCCTGTGTGCCTGTCCTCTGGTGGGGTTATTGAACAGAACTGATGCTGTGGAGTTTAAGAACCAAAGCCAACTAGTTAGAAACAAAAGTCTTCCTTGGAGAAACTTGGCAGAGGGGAGATAATTTATCTGATGTTGCACATTTGCTTAATTGCTTCTCTCTACAAGGCTCTGATGTTCTTGGGGGTTTTTGACTGCAGAGTATACAAAGATGGCTTACAACTTGGAGAGGTGTTTCCACCGAGCAATGATGAAGCACTTCCCTGGGGAAGATGGAGACACAGATGAGGAGTTTTGGATCAGAGAGGACGGGAGACGAGAGAAGAGGAGCCGGCGGACCGGCCGCTCCAGCACAGGCAGTGTCTGGACTCGATCACGAGACCCAGATGGGCCTGGCAAGAGACAGCAACGCCTGGAAAATGGAGGAAAACCTCCACCATATCGAGCTACTTCCAGGGCTCCTGCTTCTTCCTCCTCTTCCTCCTCCTTCTCCTCGTCCTCTGTAGATGACCCGAGTGGCAACCCAATGCAGACTGCTCGAGAAGTGGGCCCTTCCAACGGGCGAGGCTTCCCCCGCTCCCTGCAGTACGACGGCATGCCCAGCCCTGTGCCACATCCTGGACAGATGGTAAGGAGCAGTTCCTGCTGTCCTCTGCTCATCAGGGTGAGGGAGGAAGGGAAGGAGGTAGGGGGAAATGGAACTTCCTATCATGAAATCCTTAGTGCATATCAGGAACCCTTTCCCAGAGGTAAAGGGTCAGAGCTATGGTTCCTCCAAGCAAAACCTTTTAGTCCTTAGATTTAAACTGGTGAAATTTAAGTCTTTGCCACATTAGATGGGGGCAATCTCCTAGTGTTTCTCATGGCTGGTATGTCCCAGTGTAGGTTTGCACAAACTGATTCCCCCAGTTCTCTTCTCTCCTTGGAGACTAACCCCAGTGTGCATGGAAAGCTTACCCCCCAGTTTATGAAGCTGAACAATCTGGTCTTCTTTTGTCTCAATTGTTTACAGATGCCTGATAACTTCGTGCCATCTGTGTACTACTGCATTTCATGCTTTGAGTATTTATAAAAGCAGTAAACTAAATCAAAGGCCACCCTGGACTGCAGCAGTGACCTATCTTTAGCCAAATGTTTCTTCTCTGAATGCCACCTCTGTTCTGCCTCCCTTCTGGGCTGTTCCTCACCCATCCTTCACTGCCTTTTCATTTTAACCAGTGATGGCTTGTGGTGTGATGTATCTGCTGTTCTCCTGAGATCTAGGCTATCCCTTGTCCTTTAAGCTAGAGACCAAACAAAATTTTTAGAGTGATTCTTGTGCTGCAGATAGGGGGAAGAAGTAGGAGAGCTGAGGCATTGAGTATTTTGAAGGAAATCCAGCATATTCCTTGTTGTCTTCCTGCTTCCATACTCTTGTGGTCCATTCCTCTTCTTGAAGCAAAGCACTGCCCCCTCCAGTCTTCTTTCTTGCTCCCCAAGTATGTGGGTGGCAAGTGAGTGTATTGCAGCCCTAAGTTCAGGGGTGAGTGGCTGAGGTGTGACAGAGTGGCTTTGATGAGGCTTTGATAAGGCTGTGTTGCCTGGCAGAAGAGAGCGTACAGCTTTTCCACAGTACCTCCAAAACAGTCCGTCTGCTTATTTGTGTGGTTACTCCAGCCCTGGCTTCCCTCCACCTGCAGTATTTCTGCTGCTTTTATGCACTTCACAAATTGTTTTATTTCTCGCCCCTGCACCCTCCCCATCCCTCAGAGACCAGCGGTGCCAGGAACGTTTGGCCCTTTGCGTGGATCCGATCCCACAAAACTGTACGGCTCTCCGCGAGTGCCCGAGCCCCATCCCGGAGACCCGGTCCAGCAGCACCAGCACTTTGCCATGCAGGTAAGCCACTCCTGCCGAGGGGTGTGGCACCCCGGGCCCCATAGGTGCCACGGCTCTCACTGAGACCCCCCCTCTCTCTCCGCAGCCGGCCGTGGGACTGAACGAGCACCGCGGGCACCGGCTGGGCACTCCGGAGAAGCAGGCGTGCGCGGCGCCGGCCCACGTGGCCGGGCTGGGGCCCCGCCTGGGCTCCCTGCAGCTGGGGCGCGTGGGCGGCCCCCCACCCGATGCCGTCTACCCACAGGCTCAGTTCCAGCAGGGCTTCCTCCCTCCACGACACAACGGGCCCCCAGTGAAGCCGCCAGAGGGCTCGGAGGTCCCCCCAGGACACATGTACCGGCCCTACAAGTACCTGAACCGCGCACATCCGGCCCTGTGGAACGGCAGCCACGGCCCCTCTGGCCAGGCCGCCATGGGGCCGGAGGAGAAGGCGCCCATGGGGCCGGGGCCCTCGCTTCAGCCCCGGGTCCTGGGTCATATGATGGACCCCCGGGCCATGAGGCTGCCGCTGCCTCCCAGCCAGTGGAGCGAGCAATCAAATTTCCTACCTCACGGGGTGCCTCCCTCAGGGTACATCCGACCACCTGGGAAAGCCACCAGTCAGAGGATGCCACAGCCACCGGCCGCTCTGTTTGGGGGACCGCCTCAGGTTCAAAGAGGGTGCCAGGGCGGGGACTCCATGCTGGACAGCCCGGAGATGATCGCCATGCAGCAGCTGTCCTCCCGCGTGTGCCCGCCGGGTGTGCCTTACCACCCTCGCCAGCCGCCCCCGCCGCACCTCCCTGGGCCCTTTCCCCAGCTGGCTCACGCTGCCTCCGCCAGCGGCCAGCCCCCAAAACCCATGGGAAACGGGAGCTCACAGGATCCAACTGGCCAGACCATGGACATGGACAGCAACCAAGGTAACACCCCGCGTGCCCACTGGTAGCACTTGACCTTCCCTGCCTCCACCACTCAGAAAAATAATTCAAATCTTGATTAAATATTTGGTGGGGAACAGAGTTTTTATGCATGGTTGGTTTTTTTTTTTTTTAAATCTAAGTTGGAATACATTTTCTACTCAGGGCCTCACTTAAAATTTTTTTAGGACTGTTTTGTTTCACTGTAGCCTGGCAGAGGTCCCCTGTGTCCCAGCTTTACCTGCAAGTTATCAGTGTGCCATGAGGTGCAAATGCAAAGCACAGTCTGTAATGCTCCTAGAGCTCACCTGGAGTTAATATAAAAATTGCATCTGCAGAGAGTTAGGTAAGGAGAGGAGATGTTATGTGAATAAATGCCTTAAATATACTCCTTTGAGTGTGTGTAAGTATAGCTTGTCCTCTGAAATGCACATCTGCCTTATGAGCTCTCAACATCTTAAAATCTTTACACACCAGGGCTGCCCAAAAGCCCCTGAGCAGCTGTATCAGTTCAGGTGGGATGGCAACATGTCATGCATGCCCGTACCAGTTTCCTTCTGGTTGAATTTCATTTGTTCTATCCGGTAAACTACAGATAATAAAAAAAAGGACCTTAAAAATAAAACCTAATGTAGAGATCAAAAAAATTCAGAGATCAAAAAAAATTTTTTTTCATTAATTCTAGCTGGTAAACCTAGAGATCAAAACCCTTGTATCTTTTATCAATCCCTTGTGTGCCTTGCACTAAGAGGAAACTCTTTCCTTGTGTGGCATTGCTTAAAAGTTATCATCATAATTTAGCTTGCTGGATATAGAACAGAGACAGGGGAGAATGTTGAGTGATTGCAGGACAGAGCAGTCACATCTCCAAACCACAACTGGTTAAAATAAGGCTGTGATCAGCTCTGCAGTATCTCAGGGCATAGTGGTGCTTCTGCCCAAGCTGGATGCAAACACAGTTTGTGGAGGGTGGGCTTAAATTTGATTTTAAGAAGAAATTCTTTACTGTGAGGGTGATGAGGCACTGACACAGATTGCCCAGAGGAGCTGTGGATGCCCCATCTCTGGAAGTGTTCAAGACCAGGATGGAGGAGACTTTGAACAATCTGGTCTAGTGGAAGGTGTCTCTCTCCATGGCAGGGGGTTTGGAACTACATGATCTTTAAGGTCTCTTCCAACCCAAACTACTCTATAATTCTATGACCAGAAGGGATAAGGCAGCCTGAAATCAAGCTGCCAGTACACCAACACCTTATGTTGCTGTCATGTGGACCCCAACTCTGCCTCTCCTTTAGGCAGCCTCTGCACACCTCTGTGTCAGACCAAACGTGTGCCATGTTACTCCAGAGGGGTTGTGACTTAGTGGTGGTGGACTTAGTGCAAACTGCAGTGTCTACCTGTGCCATATTTCAGAGAGATGCAACCTCATGAGCAGTTCTTAAAAGAGCACTTTTAAAAGAAGCAGCTATTAAAGATCACCCAAATTTGCAAAAATTAGACATGTGTTTGACTTTCTTCCCTCTCTTTCAGTGGACACACTGGCAGGCATGGACGAGAAGGCTCAGTGCATCAGCATTCCCGACGGGGCCTACGCCAAACTCCTACCTCATCCCAAGCCCCCGCTGCCCATGGAGTGCACGAGGCGCGCCCTGCCCCCGGATGGGGAGGGGGATGGCCCCGGTGTGAAGGGCGACCTGAAGGCAGGGCAGGGCAAAGGCACGTGGTCAGCAGAGAGTGGCTACGCCGGCGACCCAGGCTGCGTGAGGGACCTGGTGCCCACCTCCGAAAGAGGGGGACCCCTGCCTCAGAATGGGGCGGCGGGCGAGGGGCCGGCAGCTGGCCCCGAGGGGAAGGGGCTGGCTGCCAACCTGCTGGAGAAGCCCCTCTGCACTGGGGGAAAGGCTCTGCCTGAAGCAGCCGTGCCTTGCATGGGACAGGGCACCGGCCTCCCTGGTGTGGATGCCACCTCCATGGGGGCCACCCCCAACCAGTTTCATCCTCTCTACATGTCTGGTCTGGAATACCCGAATTCAGCCGGGCGGTACCACATCAACCCAGGCCTGCAGGGGTTCAGCCCCGTGATGGGGGGGAAGCCACCTCCTCCTGCCTCCCACCCCCAGCATTTTCCCCCGCGGGGTTTCCAGCCAAGCAGCGCCCACCCCGGCGTCTTCCCACGGTATCGGCCGCCCCAGGGAATGCCATATCCGTACCAGCCACAGCCCCAACCCTCCTACCACCACTACCAGCGCCCGCCCTACTACGGCTGCCCACAGGGCTACTCGGACTGGCAGAGACCTCTCCACCCCCAGGCCAGCCCCAGCGGGCACCCCAGTGCCCACCCGTCCCTGGCCAGGCCCCCTTTCCCAGAGCGGGGCTCCGCCGGCCTGCAGGGCTGCGAGGCACTGAGCGCCACCCTGGCCTCTCCCAACCGCATGGACGTAGCAAGTGCCAAAGAGGTTTCTCCGAGCGACGGGCAGGAGCTGGGGCCTGAAGATGAGAAGTCCGAGGAGTCCCAGGAAAGGCCGGAGAGTCCCAAAGAGTTTCTTGATTTGGACAACCACAATGCGGCCACTAAGAGGCAGAGCTCAGTGGCAGCAGGGGAGTTCCTCTATGGAGCCCCCCCGCCACACCTGGGTGCGGGGATGGGATTCGGCCCGTCGGCTTTCCCTCCCCATGGGGTGATGCTACAGACTGGCTCTCCTTATGGATCCCGGCATCCTGCCAGCCACTTCCAGCCCAGGACGTACGGATCACCTATGAATGCTCACCTGTCTCATCATCCGGCCTCCAGCCAGGCCAATGGCCTCTCTCAGGAGGGCCACCTGTACCGCTGCCGAGAGGAGAATGTGGGTCACTTTCAGGCCTTGCTGATGGATCAGAGAGGCAGTGGAGGTGGCATGGGGGGGCCACCCCAGGACTTGTATAGACCCTCGGGGTAAGATCGTGTTTTCTGCAAGAAGGCAAGGTGGGAGGGGGGTGATGCCTGGGTGACCATCAATGTTGCATACCCTTGAAGGGACATGGCTTCAAGTCACAGGAGATGGCAAGTCAAGTTGAAAGGCTAAGAGGTGGCTCTTGGACTCTAAAAGTAAGAGTGCTAAGATGGAGAGAGAGTCTCATTGCATCTCCTTAAAACAATGAGCACTTACTGTCATGGAGAACCTGTTAGCCTGCTTCATCCATCCCCACACCAATGCTGAGTTTCCCCTGACAGTGTTTTGCTAATGTGTCATCCAGGGTTGAGCATCTCTTAATCACACGGATTCTTGCCATTTTCTTTGCAAATGTTTTATTTAATCTTGCTTGTAGTGGGGCAGAATCACTGACTAAAGTGGAAGTTTGCCTCTTGTAATGAACATCCTTAATGTTGCCCTCCTTTTCCGTTCTCTTGCTTTGCTTCTTCTCTCTGTGTCAAATTTCCATCACAGAAAGTTACCTCTCACTGAGACTGCATATCACATTTTATTGTCAAGTGGAAAATACTGCTACTCCAACAATTCCCTGTTTAGTTTTTAGGAATGTGCCTCAACTATTACTGTTTTGTAATCATCACAGCATCAAGTCCTTCTTCCCTCTAGTATTCAGGGAGCTTGGCTTAAAGCTAAGCCACTGGAGGAATGGCATGGGTTGAGGCCTGTGTTTTGGGGGAAGCCAGACAGAATATTCAAGATAAATGCTTGTATGCTAATGTTGTATGTATGCCTTCAGTGAAGTAGTTTTAACCAAGAGTGGGGATTTGCTCCTGACATTCATGTGCTAAAACTCTCTCCATTCAACCTGAATCCAGAATGCAAATGCATCAGGCTCAAGTTCCTTTCCCGAAGATGCCTACAGCAACCATGTCCCGGGAAGATTTGACATCACAAAAACCATCAGCATTGCCTCTGGATCAAGTAAGGGCTGATAAAGACAGCAGAGCTGAAATGCAAGTCTTTCTCCTCCCAGTGGTTAAATGATTGAGGTGTTTGATGGGGGTGGGAAGAACTGGAGGAAGCTGTGAACTTGGGCAGATCACTAGTGTTAGTTTGAACTGGTTGCATGCAATCACAAGATTATTCCTTTCTAAAGCTGCCAGTTAAAGCCTCCAACTCTTGTTCTTTCTCTTCCAGAGCTAGTCCAAGAAAGGACAGACTTCATGAAGACGAAAGCCACACATGATTTGGACAACGGAGAGGAGGGGCAGGCCTTGCTCCCACCCTCCCCTCGCCCGAGCAGCATGGAGCTTCCTGGGTCTGTGGAGCACGGTGCTGGGCCGCATTTTGTGCTGGAAACCCGCAGTGGTGCTGGGCCCCAGCCAGCCGAGCAGCTGGCTCACCATCGCAGGGCACCCCAAACTAGTGGCTTTCCGTGACCGGAGACTGCGTCTCATTCAGGGTTTGAGGGATTTTTCGGGTGGGGAGGGCGGGGGTGGGGGTGGAAACTTTCATTGACTGCTAAACTCAGGTATATTTTTCAGGGTGGAAGAGGACGATGATGGAATTTTACTTGTAGTATTAACGTGTGTGTTTTGGAGCTGGATCCAGTTTACAGAATTTAACCTGTTGCCTTTCTAAATAAATTTCTGTTGTTGGTGAATGTATTGTATATAATGGGGGAGGGGGTGGGCCCAGCTTGTAGTGGGCTTAGCACTGGAGGAATTGTTAACTGTTTACAATCATATCACACTGAAATCTTTTGAGGATAGGGTGAGGGTTTGGGGGGAGTGGAGAGAGGTGAGGAAATGTGTGATGGATGACTTGCTGTCCTCCTTCCTGTCTTCTGCAACCAAGGCACAACCCCATGGTTGGTTGACTTAATAGCGGGAATTGCTCAGGAGCATAACATGTCCTCCTCTTTCTCTTGCCTTCTTCCTCCTTCCCCTCTCACCCCTACCTCCACCCCTCTGGATCCAGGGCCTGAGTGCACTTCCAGCTCCTGTCATCATAGGGGAACAAGGAAACCAGGACCAGGAATCGAAACCAGGGCAGGACACCCATGGCATTGTCCCTTCTGCTAGTATAGTACCCTTCTCCTGGCCTTTCTGATAGAAGAAATGTGTGCTCTAGAATACAGAAAAAGGCATAACTGGTCATCTTAAAACTTATTTTGGTGAAACCAGTGCAGCTGCAGGTGAAGCAGCACCAATCCAGTAGAAAAAAAATGTTGTGCAAATCTGTACTGCCCTGCTGCCCGAGAAGAGGAGCTGAGTCCCCACCTCTTTCTCTGACCCTGGGCTAAATTCACTTCTTAGCAGCCGTGAAGCAGAAAATGCCCCAGGCTTCCTGAGCACTTCTGCTGAGGAGGAAGAGCAAGGGGCTGCCTTGGGGGAATGGTAGGATTACTGCAGTGTGAGCCATTTGTTGGATTTGGTATTTGCAAGTTGCAGTGAATTGGAAAGCACTCAAGCACTCATTCAGAGTTAGATGTTGAGGTCGATTGGCTCAGAAGCTGAGGGACAAAAGGACTGCATGCTCAAGTTGAGTTGGTTTCACTTTGTTGTTGAGCAGCAGGTCCTACAGAGCAGCTTCCCTGAGTACAGTGACAGTACTGCACTGGGAAGAACCCTCTGTGCCAGTGCTTGGACAGCCACTGCTTGTTCAAGTGAGCTCCATAGGAATTTCATCTGCATTTAGTCACATCTTAAAGCTAACAAGCAGTTGATTATTCTTGGGGAAGTTGGAGTAAAATAGGGGAGTTGTTAAGTTATGAGACTGGGCAGCAAGAGCTGCTGGGAGTGTAGCTCCTGTGAGCAGGCTGCTGCTTGCACTAGGAGAGGACAGTGGTTAAAAAGAGGATCTGCCAAGGAGTGGGACAGAGTATGGCAGCAGGAGAAGGACAGAGAAGCATGCCCTGTAGTCTGTGCTACCAGCTAGAGGAGGGGTACTGTCTCCAGTTTCTGGAGAATTTTTCTGTCTGCTTTCTTATTTTGGATGGTGCCATCACCCATGTCTTTAGCTGGATTGCACCAGGATGCATAACTGTACTGCCTTTGTCCTGCTGTGCACATCTACCACGAGCTGGCAGAGCTGTCCAAGTAAATGGCAGGTAGCATCTGACTGAGCCATTGCTCCTTCTGTCCTAAGCTTTTGGAAGAACAAAAAGCCTGAAAGATGAGAAAAATTCTTTAGTGAAATAGTTGGGAAAAGGAAGGACTGCCATGTTAGTGCCCAATGAGCCTCACTTCTCTATTGCTACAGTACTTTTGCTTCTGATGAGCTGTGTAGGGCCAAGGCATTTTCCAAGCCTAACAGGAGTTAAAATTCCTTGTGTGATTGCACAAGTGTGCTTCCAGATGCAGTTCTTACCCACTGCTGCAGCCAGCCTGTGAGCTGTAGCTGCTGGCTGCTTAGGCCAGGCAGTTGCCTGGGACATCTGTCAATATACTGTGAATGACTCCCAATATCTATCTACAGATGCCATTGCATTAAGAAAGGGAAGGTGGGGGGTTTTGGTGTGGTTTTTTTTTTCATTTGTATTCATCTGTCAGGGAGCACTTGTGACTGGTGTACACAGTTACCATGTCCTGAAGAGATGATCCTGAAGGTTGACCTTTGACTGAGAAATGGGTAACTGCTTTCCCCAGCCAAGAATGTCATGTTATATCTCTTCCAAATTTGTCCCAAATCTGGCTCATTAGCTGGCAGTGGTTTTCAGAGGTGCCCCATCTGCTCCAAAAGGCAGGCCTAGATCCTTCACTGAACAGACCCACAGAAGCAGTAGTAGATATTAATGAAAAATTGTGCAAGTATAACTCCTCTTTAAGGCAACAAACCTGGGACAAACACAGTTGCTTCTCCTTGTAAAGAAGTCTTTACTTCACTGTAGATATAAAAATAATTGGAAATAACAGATTTAAAAACAGGAAAAACAGATTTAAAAAGAGGAACTGGAAAATATAACTTGTAGCAAAGCATTGAAAACTCTGGAAATGTGAATGTAGATTCTGCAAAGAACCCTTGCCATACTTCAGCCTGTCTTCTGTATCACAGACAGCTGAATATTTGAATGGGCCTTTCATTCAGCCCATTGTGAATGTTGTGGAACAGGAGGTTTTTAGATGCTATAAAAACTCTCCAAGCAAGCTGAAGCACACTTTAGCTGGAACTGGCACTGAAAACATGGTTCTAGTGGTCATGGCTTTTGGATGAGTACCAAGCCTCAATCAAAACAGGAGACAACTAAAGAGGGCAAGAATTGCTTGTGGTCTGTCTGGAGGGGGTAGTGCAGTGTTAGGCAGTGATAGAGACCCTCACCTGACACGAGGCAAATCTGGGAGAAGGGTTTGATTTGCAGGTGTGGAAGACAAAACCAAGTAGTGAAGCTGATTCCTCTTGGGAGGGTTTCTAGGTAAATGGCTTTTGATGTAGTCAGTAATTTTTATTCAAGTGGCTATCAAGCTGCTGTTGTGAGGACAGATGGTTTCTGTTAGAAAAGTACTTATAAAGAATACAGGGAACTATGGATGGGCTTTCCTGAGGACAGGACACACTGAGGTGGAGAGATGCTGGTGGAGCCTTAGATTGGAGTTTCCAGACTTTCAAATGCTTTGTTCATAAGTGAGGATTGGGGGTTTTTCTTTCCCTCTTACAATATCTAGGGATGCTCAAAATCAGAGCCTGATCTTGCTAGGTACAATCTGAGCAAATCACTGAAAACTGACTCCCCTCAAAGGGCACAGCCCTGGGAGAGGATTGCTGGGCTAAATACCCATGCAAATGTAATGTGAATTTTATGATTTCCAAACCATGCTGCTTTGTAGATATTGTGGAAGATAGGTCTGAGGGATTTAGAAGAGTAGCATCACAGCTGTTTATGTACAGAGTGGTGTTTTGTGCCACAGGTTGGATTGCAGTGCAGGAGAAGTGTAGCTGCACTTTAAAATAACATGGCTTTTGAGTGCCATACTTGTGCTACTATCCTAAATTTTTAACACAATACAGAGAAACTCCAGTGCCTTCCCCAGCATTGTTGTAGTACAATATATTACCAGGTGGTCCTTTTTCAGAAAGCATCTTGAACTAATGACTTTGCAAAATTTCCTGTAGCTATTACTTTTCCCATCTGGAGGATGTGTTTTGCTATAATTACAGATTTCATGTTAAATGAGATTATATAATACATAGAACAATTATGAAGGTGACCATGCTCAAGCACGACAAAAATTTCCGATATTCTCAGAAGAGCTTTGTATGCTACTCTACCTTTTTACCCTCTTGCTCTCACCACCACTTCCTCCTTTCTACGTGGTGTGTGATGTTCCCAAGCTCCCTGGGTGTCAAGTTGCCTTTGCAAAGGCTGTTGTATAAAATCCCCCTGAGACTCTGAATCTTTGGGCATCTTAGGTGATACAGGCCCTGGCAATTCAACTAGAAAGGGCAGTCACTGGGGCTTCTCTGTGACTTTAAGCTGTGATTAGAAGTTTCCAGTCTATAAATTCCATGGTGTAACCCACCAAACCAGTCAGTGGCAAGCCAAGGCACCAGCCTGCAATGAGGAGGACAAAAGAGGAAAGTAAATTTGAGGCTTCAAGGCCCAACTGGTTTGATTTGTGACTTTGAGGGACACAGAGACACTTTTCTTGGAAGCTTCTGATTCTTTCTTGTCTGCCAAATGCCTTTCCCATGCAGATTTTCCGAAGCAAATCGCCTGTGTATATTTTTGTAAGTGTGGTTTCTCAGGGTCTTGGAGAGCTATCAGCTTTATGATGTCTTATCTGAAAGCAAGTCACAGAGGCTGTCTTTCATTCTGCTGACTGAGGCAGCTCCCCTGCAGGTTCTCACCCCAACACTTCTCCATTTAAAATAAAAGTATAATTAGAAAACAACCTCTCTTTCTTTTCTCCACTGATCCCTGTCAGGCTTTTGTTCATCTCTCTGTTCAACCAGGGTGGTTTCTTTGCTCTTGATGGCTTTGTTCTGCTTTCCTTTTCTGAAAAGACTGTTGCTGTATGCTCTGTGGAATTTCAGAGAAAGTGCTGAAATGAGTGACAGGGAAGTGTCATCCCAAAGGGTGGCTTGGAGAAGACCAGCAGTGGAATCTCCTATGGTGTAGTTGGTCCTGGTTCCCCTTGCCACAGAGCAGCCAAGAAACTGGGTCTGCACTTAAACAGAGCAACCCCTTAAAAAGTTTTTATTTTGGTGCATCAGTGGAGGAATGGAGGAGTTTGCTCTTGCAGAATTCCTGTTTTGTTTTAAGGCGGGTGCTGGTGGTTGCAGAGCAGTTGTGTGAGTGCCAGGTCCTTCCTGCAAGGCCAGGACTGAGATAGCAGGCTGTGCAAGGAGGGCTGCAGCTGCAGCCCCTGTGAGCTTTAAGAGCCTGTGCTTACTGTAAGGGAGAGAGCATCTCAAAGGTTGCCCTTGCAGCCTCTCCCCATCTGTACCTGTTTAACAGTGGGGGTGAGCACACTGTGACAGAGAGCTCTTTTAACCAGCACATAATGAACTGCACCTGCTGGTTTTCACTCTGCCCACCTCCCACTCTGAAAAAGAGCTGGGGAGGGACCCATTTCCAGTTGTCTCCCAACAGGAGCTCCTGGGGACAACCAGGGCAAGGCTGAGTCCACCCTTAGGCAGGGAAATTCAGGACAGGGTTTAATGGATTTTTAATTAAACTAGATAGTCACATCCAAGTGTACCTTTGAAGCGATCTGTGTTGTGCCCTTCCCTCTTTGGTCACTGTCTTGCCTTGGCTGACATGCAGGATTTGAGAGACCATGGAGCATTTTGTAGATCTGACACTGCTGGTCTTGCATTGACTGAGGGCTTTTTTCCTTAATTTGCAGCCATGGCCTAGATTTCTTTTGGCAAAGGTCTTCCTCTTTTTGAAACATGGATATCAAAGTGCACAGTGCATCCAGGAGAGAGCTACGTCCACCAGTGAAAGAGAGGGCAAAGGATTAATTAGGACTGAGGCTTAATTGGGATTTTCACCCACTCTAGCAAGTCACTCTGTCCTTTGCCCCTTTTATTTGGAAACACTTGGCTCACTTAGCATAAGGGCAGTAAGTGGAATATCTTCTAAATAAAAGCAGAACTGACTCTGTGTGAGCACAATTCCCTTGTTGTGAACAAAGCCAGACCAGAGAGCCACTGGGGACTCCTTTGGGCATCAAATGAGTAAGAGGCCTGCAGACACCTGGTGCACTCAAACACTGAAACATGGCAGGGGAGCAATCTCCCTTCCCCAAGCCAGCCAGGCAGCTACAGGAGCCCAGGCCTCAACTCTTAGTCTGGAAAGTCCTCTGATTCCATTTTGTATCATATGCCAACACTTCTCCTCTCCTTGCTTCCCAGCTTTCAAGCCTCCTTCCCTCTGCTGGCTTCCCTGCAGTTGATGTTAAGTGCAGAGATGAAAGCTCACTGCCCATGCAAGAATGAGGGTAGAGGGTTGGCCTTGCCAGCTGCCTCCTCTGCACACACATAGGCAGCAGGTGGGGAGGGCACATTTACTCTCCTCGTGACATTAGGGTGTCCTCAGTGGCTCATGAGTGTTCTCTCGTGTGCCCCTGGGGTTTGCCACCCAGACACAGCAGTGTCTGTCCATCTGCCAGTACAGGGGTTTGGTCCTGATCCCAGTGCAGGGCTCCCACAGGTGATCCTGGCATGTCTACCTCCAGGAGGGTTTAGGTTAAAAATGCCTGTACATACACTGTGTACAGCTGTGGAAACTCTTGTGTCTCCTCCTTGATGGATCAATGTAAGCTGCTGCCTGATCTTTTTCTGAGCAATAATAACGTGCAGCAGTGCCACTTTGACCTTCCTGTACTGTTTTAGGGCTAAGGGGGCTGTGGAACACACTGGGGGGGTCTTCACAGTCTCAGTGGGAAGCAAGGTGCTCTCTGTGGCCCTACATTTTATCATGCCATGTCCCTGCTTTCCCAGAGACTGATGGGTTGATTTAGGTAGCTATGAGAGAGCTGGTTGCTGCTTCTGTGTTTAGGAAGGCAGAGAGGGAAGGAAGCAGTTGGGTAAAGTTGAGCCTCATCCATCCATCCATCCATCCATCCATCCATCCATCCATCCATCCATCCATCCATCCATCCATCCACAGAGCAGAGCACATGCAAGAGGGGTGAGTGGACCACTGGTTTAATGCCTCTGGGGGAGGAGAGTGACCCACTGCTGCTTTACTTGGCATTGCTGGAGAGGGAGTGGGGGAGCCTATGCCACTACATCCATTCATTTTTCTGAAATTGGGTAACATGGGGGTTGTTTTTGTATTATTGTAAGTTTGTAAAGAATATAATCTGTCTGTTGGAGGCACAAGGAGAAAACGGGGGCCTTTCTCTTTTTGAGTGAGGCTGTTCTTATGTTGCTGTGCTTTTTATTGTTGGGCAGGGAGGGGTCTAGTGGCCATGGGGACAAAAGCCTGGCCCTTGTCAACGGCTTGCAGCTGTCTCAGGGTGACAGGAGGATGAGCTGAGGCTGCTGCAGAGACCTCCCACACCAAGCTGTGAAAATGCCTCTGCCTGTGTCCCTGTGTTCCCAGTGGGGGAAATCTGACCTCTGCAGTGGGGCTCTGCACTGGCATGTTTTGCTGGATGTGCTGGGATGTAACACTCGAGGACTGGGCTTGCTTGTCCTCAGCTCAATTGGAAACTGGGCTGAACAGCTGCTCATGCTGTTCAGGAAAGGTTGGACTGGATGGGCTCAGTTTATCAGCTCAAGAAGGAGTTCATGCTGGAGCTGCTGGTCCCAGCACTTCTGTCCCCAGCAGGGCCTCAGGGGCTGCACCTCTCCATCACCTGCTGCCCAGGAGCCCTGCCTCCCTCCCCATCCTGTAGAGCACAGTGTCAGGGATCCTCTTCTCTCTCCTGCTGCTGCAAAGTTGTGTGAACTTTCCTGGTCAATACTGGAAAGGGGAATGCTATTTATTTTTATATTGTGTATATTTTGTCTTGGTCTGCTGATTACCTTTGTTCCCCAAGAGCGACAGTTACCTCAATAGTTAGTTTAATATTGTGTGTTGGGTAATTTTTTTAAAGAACTTTTTTAAAATCTTGATCCTTGGAGGTCTGTAGATTTTATTTCCATATGAATTGGTTATTTTGTATAAAGTACATTCTTAAAATAGCAATCACCCTTGCTGTATGTGTGTTTTCTTGTCTCCTGGATGGTCTCCCTCTTCCTTTGCAAGGGGAAGCGGATGGGGGTGGGAGGATAACACAGAGGGCTTTTTTTCAGAGAGACAAAGCCCTGGACTGCAGTCAGACACCGTTGTACCACCTGTGATCCATTTACAAGAGAGCACCTGGAAAGCTAATCGGGATCATTTCCCGTTCAGGAGCACAGCTGTCTGCCTATGAACAACCCACCTGTGCCAATGAGATGGTGTCACTGCTTTCCCCCCAAAGTCCCTGGTGGGCTGTGGGTTTTCCTGCAGCCCAGGTGTGCTGGTAAGCCTGCCTGTCTCCCCAAAACACACCATGCTTTTGGGGCACAGGTAGTCTGTGCCCCTACACCCACGTCAAACCTCTCTGCTTTAAAAGTGGTGACTGCCCTGAATGGAGCCCATGGAGTGATGCTGCTAAGGGGGAGCTGATGTAACCTCTGTGACTCCCCTTTGTGCTGGTTAATGATGGCCCTCAGGGCCTGTTAGAGGAATGGAAAGCCTTTCGAGCCCATGTGTGGTGGTCCAAATGAATATAGGGCCCAAAAGGGCACTTGCTGTTTGCTGTTTATTCAGTCTTATGTGAGATGGGGCAGGAGTTGGAGCCCTCCCAACAGGGAGGTGTTTTAAAGACTGCTTAGCTCTTTCTCACTGGAGTTTCAGCATCACAGCCAGGCACTGGCCATGCTGTTTCATGCAGGAAGGTGCCTGCTGTAGGTGCATGGAGGCAGCTTGCACTTGGCCATTGCACAGCTGCTCCCTGAATAAATAACTTGCTCAGTTCTGCTGATACTGCAGCTTTACATGAGGACAAAATTATGATGATTTTCCTTAAAAGCTGGTGCCAGCAAACAGAGGCATGTGGGGATGAACAGCAGAAGGATAAGGGCACAAAGGCTCCCAGGTGCATGCTGCAAGTCTTTTCCTCCTCAGCTCTATGCAGTGAAATCTCCCTCTGTTTCCTCCAGGGCTGGTAACAGACGCTCATATCTCCTGCCAGAACAGCCCTGCAGCGTAGCCTGCTTGCTCCATGGGCTCCATCTGCCCCTCCTGTGGGATCCTCACTAGGGTTGTGGCTGCTCCCAAGCTGAGCATGCTCTCCTGGCTCTCAGCACCAGAGCTGCCTCTGCAAAGAGATGCCCAAGAAGCATTTTTCCATGGTGCAGGACTCCATACTCACTGGCCATGCCAGGGGCCAGCATCTTTTCTGGCCAAAGAAGCTCACAGGAGCACATGTAGGCATCTTCCCATCCTGGGCCTTTGGAGGAGCCTGAGATGTGATCTGCTGCACCCTGACATCTTGAGTACCCCAAACCCACCAGCCGGGTGCCAGAGCTGTCCCTGCTGTCCAGGGCAGGCAGATGAAGTCAAACATCCCAGCAGGGTTTTTCCCAGCATTGGCTGCAGCTCCAGGCCCTGCAAAGGCTTCTGAGGACCTTGGCTCCTTGTTCCTGGGGAGGATGAAGAGCTGCTCTCTGTCACGTATCCCCCCTTCCCCACTCCCCTCCACGGGGGCAAGAGTTTGGGGAGACAAGAGAAAGCTGTCCAATTTAGGAAGGGGAGGAATTTGGTCACCCTGTCAGTCCCAGGAAGTGTTTGGGTCAGAGGGGATTGGCACAAGGAGATTTTTAATCCTGGGGCTAAGCCAGCACAGAGTGGAGTCGGCACTAATTGGAACCAGTCCTGGGGAAGGGGCGGATGGAGAGCTGCTCCTTTTAGAGCTGCCTTGCAGCCCCAGCAAAGACAAAGCTTATCTGTGCTATAGGAAATGCCTTGTCCTGATCTTGACAAGATGCTATCACAAGTGTAACAGGCAGTGTGTGTCCCCTTATTTTTTTTCTACCATTCTTTCTACTACTATCCACAATTCTTGGTTCTTCTCCTCTTTCCTTATTTCCATGGGCTGGCAAAGCTACTCCTACCTCCTTGTACAAAGGGAGCTTTCCTGACCTCTCAAGCTGAGGCTTTAAACTCTCCCTCTAGCCTCCTTCTCCCCAAGAATGGGGATGCTTCCCCAACCCAGCTTTTTTCCCAAAAAAAAAAAAAGCCATTTCAAAGCAACTTACTTGTTCATGTAAACTTGAATTGGGGATGGATTTGGTGAATCAGGTTCAATAGGGACCAGTTTAGTGCCCAGTTAGGGTGTGGTAATAAATGGCAGCCACTCACCCCCATGATGGGGCAGACCCTGGGGAAAGCTCTGATTCCAGACAGGCTTTGCTACAGCTGGAGGATGCTGCAGCTGTAATGGAGCTGAATGCAGCATTTTGGAAATGCCTAATGGTGAAGGAAGAACCAAAAGGTCTTTGGCATGATCAGCGGTTTTTTGGTTTTTTTTTTTTTAANTGAAAAATAAAGCATCTTGCAGGTAAAGTTCCTATCTTGAATTTTCTCACTAGTTACTACACTTTAGCCTGGGAGAGATTACCTCACAGAAAAGTAGGATTAGGACATTTGGGATAGCTCAGGAAGACTCAGTTTTAGGCTAAAACAAAATGTTTCTAATCACAGAAATATCCACTTACAGGTATTAGGGAAAATAAAAGCACTCGTAAGTTAATTTTTTCCCCCACATTGAGATGTAAAATGCAACTTTTCCAAGCAGATGGGGATCTCTTGAAGGGTGGGACCCCGCTGTATCTCCTCCAGCCCACAAAGCTGCAGTTTTTGCTTGGTGGAGAGGTCAGAAGCACAGGAGGGAGAAGCAAAGCCCTTGGCCTGGTGGGGCAGTTCACAGCCCAGCCTGGTGAGGATGTACCTGAACCCCTCGTTCCCAGCCAGGAGCTTGGCCTGAGGTGCAGTGTTGGTGCCTGATGTTTATACACTCACAAAACGAGTACTGGGGTCCCCCAAGCGCTAAGATAAAAGAAATTTGTTCTGAATCATAACAAGAGCCCCAGATGGGGATTCCCAAAGGCCCTTTCTTTTGCCCAGAGCAGAGACAGAGAGGTTTTGCTGGAGGAGAGGGAGGAGGTGGGAAGGAGCAGTGGCCGGGATTTGCCAGGGGCCAGGGCAGCGTTTCAGGGCTGCCCCTCCCTCTTCTGTCAGCTCCCGGAAGCCTCATGGCCACTTTTTAAAATTCCTTTCCCAAAGAGACTGCCAGGGTGGAGGGATCGTAAAAAGTTCACCCCCTTGTCACGAATGCTCCCGTTCTTCCGGGGCCGGTGGGCAAAAGTTGTTAGCAATTTCCTGAGGCCGTGACCTTTGTTTTGACCATGGCAGAGGAGGATTGCAATCCATCAAAGCCTCGCCTGGCCTGGGGAGAGGGCTGAGCAGAGCGGGGGGAACCTTTACGAGGGGCAGGGGGCACAAGGACATGGCTTTGCCCCTCAGGTTTGGTGAGGAAGCAGTGGGGGATGCCTTGCTGCTGGCTCAGCTGGAAACTCAAACTTCCCAATGTGGGATCCAGTGAGGGAAACTTCACCGTGTGGGCCACAAGAGAGATTTGAGAGTTTGCTTTTAATTTTCTTTGCCAAGAGGGATACTGGATTACAATTTACTGCATCAGCAGTAAAAAGATGTCCTGCAGAGCTTGTGCCCAGAGCCAGCCCTGCAGACCAGCCGGCTGCATCAGCACCTAATTCCAGCAGGAGCTCAGGCAAAATGGGAGATGCCAGTAGATTTACAACCTCCCAGGTCCCAGCCCCTATTGATCCCTGGCTTTTCCAGGCTGCATGGGTTTTCGGAAGATCCCATAGGACTGTGTTTTGTTAGGAAAATCAGCAGCAAACTAGAACTCCCCCCTGGGAAATGGCTGGCTCCCACAGACACCTGCCTCTCCACTCGAGTTCCCAGGGGGGCAATTCATCCCTGGAGCATCCCTGGTGCTCCCCTGCACCCTGGTGTCCCCTTTGAAGACATACCTGCATATGAAACAAATCTCCCCTGAGGAAATGCAGCCTGTGCATACCAGTCTGCTCTGCTTTCCTTGGCTGCCTGCCCCATCCTCCCCTGCCTCTGATCTCCGCTTCCCTAGGGAAACGCATCCTACCCCACTTCCCGCTGTTAAATCCAGATTCCCTTGGGAAGTTCCCCTGTCAGTTATCCCCCTGATGAGGCCCTTGGAGAACAGCTAGCTTTTGGGGTCAGCAGGGAGGGTTGCAATGTTTCACCTGTCCTCTTTGTAAAACCAAGCATGGCTGTGTAGCACCCAGACCTTCCTTTCCAGCCCAATCACTTGCATGGCAGCCAGGGTAGTTTCCCCCTAGGAAGCAGCTGTGTGCTCTCTTCCAGGCACAGCAGAGCATGATATGGAGAAATGTGCTGCTTATTTCCTTGTTTGATGAGTTTGATCTGTTGAACTTGGGGAGAAGAAGAGAAGGGAAAGACCTTTTACACCTCAAACTGAGAACCTTAGGCTGTGTGAGGTAGCTCCTTGGACCAGGAGACACACAAGTCTCCCAGAAAGTCTGGAGAAGGCAAACCAAGACCTCTCTGTAGGAATGATTCTCTGCTCCCATGTCAATTGCTGCTATGCTTGATAGCCTGTGTGCCTGAATGCCCACACCACTTCTCTCAGCATTTGTATTTTGTCTGCCTGACTCACACCAAGCCCAAACCTCTCTCTGTCTGTGTGCACTTCAGTCAGCAGCGCCGGGGTTTGATGTCTGTGACATCCCCCCACTCTGTGATCAATTGTACACTTTGTACATTGGGTGTTGACCCCAGGCTTCAAGGCATTTAGCATCTGCCACCACCAAAACACTAAACACAGCCCTCCTGGTCATCCTGTGTCCCATGCCCACCTCAGAGGGCATGTCATGTTGTGTGGGCTCAGAGCACCCATTCTCCAGCCTCAGTGAAATCAAAGCCCCAAAGGCCGCTCTCCTTTGCCCAGGCCCTGCTCTGCTGCTCTCCCTGCAGCCCAGACACCTCTCCACGCCATGGCCACAGCTCCACGTGGCTCAGGGAGCTTCGAGGGGCTCAAGCCGGGCACCGAAGCGCTCGGCCCAGGCACTGGCGGGCGTGGGCAGGGCGAGGAGCCAGGGCCGGAGACACAAGCTGCCTTTCCAGCAGGGCTGATGCTGCCAGGGTGCTTTGAAGGAGAGGAGCTGTGGAACATGGGAAACAGCACCAGGCTTTGGGATGCATCCCCCTCTCCCAGGCACGCCTGGCTCTGGGCCTGCCCAACAGGCGGATGCCCACGGACCAGATGTTGTGGGAGATCAAAGTGGCCGCTCGCTGCATCCTCCCGTTCACGTGTGTGCACACACCCCCTGCCCCTCCCAAGGGACTCGTAATGCTCTCTATCTTCTCTCCAAGATATTTTCCTTCCCTTCCTTTGTTTGCTTTCCAAACCCCCATCTCTTCTTTGGCACTCCCAGGGAGGGAAGGCACCCTTTGCTCCCACTAACCACATCCAGGGCAGGGGCTGAGCCGGGAATGCCTCACGGGTTTTCCGCCCTGCTTCCCTGCCTCTGGCACTTGGTGCTTCTTGGGTGGGAGGCACGGGGACCTGTCACCCAGGGGGTGCTTTGCAGCACCCCTGAACCTCCTACCCAGGACAGCTGGGAGGAGCTGAGAGGTGTCACAGCTTCCCACAGTGACTCCCGGAGATGTCTGCCTTTGCCCCCTGCAAATTCCTGCAGCCCTCTTATCCCCTCATTGTCCTGGGGGAGTTTCTCAGCCTCTGCTGAAGTCCTGAGACCCCTATGGATGCGCTGGGTGTGATACAACACCTCTAGCATGGGTTACTACTATTCACCAGCATGGAAAGCCTTTTTGGTACATCAGAGGTCTCCAAAGTGAGGTGCATGCAGAAGAAAACACTGTTGGGGTGAAGGAAGAGAATGCAATTTGCACTATTAATAAATGAAAAAAAAAAAATTTCATGTTTATATAGTCCTTTTTTAATTTCTAGTTTTATTGTGCTTTATAATATAATTAGTACAGTAGTACCTGCATATAATTTATAAATCAATGTATTTATCTGGGGCATGTGCCCCTAGTATATGTTTTTTACTTTTATCAATATGGGCACACAACCAAAAGGGCTGGCTTAAATTACCAGTCAAAAGGCTGAAATCAAAGCAAAAGGTGATGCCTGAATGCCAAAAACCCACTCAGCAGCATGGACACCTCTTTATGGAGATAAAGTAGCCAAGCTTTGGTGAGCTCCAAGGTTTTGCTCCAAAGGTTTGCCTCTTCTTTTCCCCCTAGCACAGCACAGCCAGTGACCTCCCAGTCACTATGTGTAGCTGGTGCTCCATGAAAAAGGGAAACACAGGATGAAAAATGAATGGTTAGCACAGAGCAATAAAACCATTCAGATGCAGGGAGATATGGTAGCAATGTATTAAATGGGGAACAGAAAAAAAAGCCAGATGGTTGATCCAGTTTGCTTTACAACTCCAGATGACTTCACAAAGAGGTCACTTGGTGAAACTGAAAGGCAAATGCTTCAGTTTGGATGAAAGCAAACAGCTCATGCCTGCCAACAGAACACAGAGGAGACCGAGGAATGTCCGGCTGCAGAACAGCATGGACAGAGCTGGAGAAGGAACATTTTTAAAGGTTTTCAATAGGTTATCACCTTTAGCCTGCATTGCAGCTGTAGCCACTGCTTTGCTGGGATTAACACTTCAAATGCCAGGATTTTAGAGCGTGAGTGATGAACTGCTCATGCTCTTCGTCAAAAACACACAGAACAGCAGCACTTCCTGCCACACAGAGGAGGGATGTGGGTGTCTTCAGTGCTAAAATTCTCCTGTGCCCATTCCTAAAGTCCAGCGACTCAGCAGTCCTATCCCACAGAATCCACTGGTGGTGGCAAGGACACCTGGCAAGTCAGCCAGGCAGCAGGTGAAAGGAGCCTCCCAATTCCTGGTGTCCCAGCCCTGGCTGGTGATGACAGCTAACACTTCCAAGTGTTTGGAGCTGAGAGCAGAAGCATGGAACAACTGTCTGTGCTTGAACTGCTTTATTTTTTGTGCATGTGGGGAGAACAAGCATAATTTAATTTTTTTTAACATTATTAATTTTCTTGTGCTGCCACCCAAACACTGCTTTGGGATTAACTTCTGGCATATTGCTGCTCTCTGCTTCTGCAGCCCTCTGAGGAGAAGCACCAGCCTTTCTCCAGAAGATGTTCCAAAAAGGTTTTGTCTGTAACTACCTGAGTAAAAGTGGCCTTTGCTAGGAAAAGGAGTTACAGTGGCACTGCAGGCAATGGTCCCAAGCGAGTGAGGTAGAGACTGTGCACGTGTGGATGAAAGAAGTTTTGCAAAAGATAACTGCTCAATACCAGGAGTACTTCAATGTGTCCCTCTTCCCCTTACTTGTGCTCAGTTCTCCAGCTAAGACAGCTGTTCCCTTCTCCTGTCCACTTCCAGCCACGTGCCAAGGTGCTGCCTCTGTATTTGGTACCTGAACAGCCCCCAAGGCTTCCACTGGGGTGGGGTTTGTGCAGTCACTTGGTGTTCAGGCAGTGCATATGTGGGCCAGGGGCTTACTGGGAAAAGGAGCTGATCTCCTGCAAACCCTCTTGGACACAGGAAGGAAAAACAGCCTCTAGAAATGCTGGGGGGGGACCACCCTTGATAGCTTCTTTGCAGTCTCTTCCAACAGATCAGCCTTGAACCACCTAAAATAACGTGCTAGCCTTGATTTCCACAGCTTTTGATTTCCAGCATGTAACAAGGGCTGGGAAATGACATTTTTGGCACATTGTCAGTATGATTTTAACCCGAGAATGCTCCTGTACAGATGTTTTTCTTGCTTTCTCTAAAGCAAAGCCAAAGAAACAGTATGGGATGCTCTGAATGAGATGCCCAGGAAGACAGATTTGGGGTTTCCCAGCCAGCTCTACTTTGGCTGAGAGCAGCAGGAACGTCCCAGCCCTGGAAGGGCCTTCTTGTCACGGCCTGTTCCCTGCAAACACGTTTGAGAGGCAGGATGAGGCCCCCACCTGCCTCTCTGAGCTGCCTGTATCAAACAGCACACCCAGCCAAACCATGCTGAAGTCTGTCTGGGCTCTTGCTTAGGGCTAAACACCTTTTGCCAAGTTGCTTTATTGCACTATCAAGCCTTTGCTCTCCAGAGTAACAGCTCAGGGTTCACTTAACTAAAGAAATTTTTTTGCTTTGAATTTTCCCCTGGGGTGGTTCACTTTTATTTCCAAATTTTTCTGTTCTTCCTTCACTGCACTTTCTTTGGAAATGAATAAATGGGTAATTTTCTTTTAACCTCTCCAACTATTTCAGGCACAGGCTGAAATGTGTGTCCATGGAGGTGGCCCCAGCCTGGCTGTTCTGTGTAAGGTATGAACTTAAACTTTCCTGTTTTCCAGGAGATGCATATTCTGTTTGCTAACATCAGCAGGTCAGGACAGGGGCATGCAACAAGCAAGGTTCCATCCTTCTGCCAGTTTCTGGGTGTCTTCTTCCAGGCTTTCTCTCTTCTTGACACTTACATGCACTTCCAGGGATCATTCATACAGCCTGATCTCCCTGATTTATGTTAACATGCCTAGGTGTGAAAACTACCTTCTAAACCAGGGTTTTGATTCAGATGTGCCCAAACATTTCAGGTCCTCTGGTCACCACTTAAGCATCAAGCCCACTCTTAAATTTTCCACTGCCAACTCTGCAGAACAAGTGCAGTATTATCCATTTCCCTAACTCCTTTTCCCTTAGGCTGAACCATCTCACTGTTAATCTGCAGTGCTTGCCTCTCCCATCACTTCACAGAGAACTTTTTTCCTCATTTAATGCCTCCTTTGTTCCCTGTATTTGTAAAGTTTCTTAATATGCTGATCTGGCTTAGGGCTTGTTTACTTGTGCCCTATTGGAATATTATCTATGCTTACACAAAGATGAATAAAGATCAATATTCTCATTGATTTGCCCTAGGTCATCAGGCTACATTCAGCAGTACAGCTCAACTTACAAAACTGTGCTGCAACAATGCTCCAGGAGGAACTCTCAAAGTGTCCTCAAGTGCTGCTTTTGTTTCACATTTGACTTGCAAAAATCTGTGTACAAACACTGAAGGAAGTTTGGATGAAGACATAACAGGGTTGCTAACTACACTAGGTACACCTGGATGGGATATCCCATTTTCCTCTGCATCTCTAAAAAAACTTGGCAACAGTTCCTCTTGCCTGGAACAAAGGACCAGGATGTTCCACATAATGCCTCAGTCAGCTTGGGGGGAGCTATAGGGAGTACAAACCCTCTGGTCCTGGACTTCAGCTGTGAGGTACATAAATCTCAGACCCTCTCTTAATGAACCTGCTTTGAATCACTGCTGTCACTGACTAACACTGAACACATTCTGGAGGACACCAATTTTTTAATCCAAGTGTAACAAGTTTCTTCCTCTTTCCTGAGAAAGAAGATACAAAACTAACAGAGAAAAGTAAAAGATGAATAACTCCAATATCTTCCAGTGTGAGAATCACAGTCAAACGCTTATCTAGCTATTATTTTACTTTTCAAAAGTATGCAAGACCTGGATTTGTGAAGGTCTTGCTACCTTCATGAAAGAAACACCATCAGATCCTGTACAAACAGTCTCCTTTTGTCACAGACATGCATCTGCAGACAGCTTACTGATGAGCTGACTGAAACCATCAGAAAGGACCAAAACCCTTCTGCTTCAAAAAGTACTCTTAGACTCGAGAAACAACACAGCTAAGCATGCACAGGCAAAGGCTTATCCTTCACTACATGTGTCACAAAACCAGAGCCCAGTGCTAAGTCAGGAAGCTGGATCAGCAACTGTTGGAAAGATAAAAGCTGTAACAGGTATCCAAAATCTAGAAAGAGTGGGACCTTAATCCAGACACACTTATTGCCCAGTCACAGAAATGTGCTGAAAAGCAAAGCACTGAAGAAATAAATACCAGAGCCATCTATGTGGAAAACAAGAGCTGGCACCTAAATGCAACAGCAAAGAGCAGTACAACCAAAAAACCCTACCTTGCTAAATAAGATAATAATTCCTAAGAGATAAGATAATAATTCCTAAGAGCAAATTAGAAGTATTTATTCCAGAAACAGATTAAATTAGCTTGGAATCAGGATTTCCTTAGCAGTCAATCTCCATTTGAGAGGAATGAGACAGTAAAAGGCTGTTCCAGCATTTTGAGTCTACTCTACATGAGGGCATAGATATTAGAGCCTCAGGTTAAAAACACTGCATAAAACCAGTGTTGCTGCAGCTTGGCAAATGCCCTTCATGGCACAACATAAAATTCCTACCATTCCTGATTCACTGCAATAGTTAGAGAAGATTATTTCAAAACATATTTAAGTTATAATTCATCAGCTTCTATTTTCCATGAAAGAAATCTCAGAACTGAGCATTAGGAAGAGTCAGGGTACAGTTTGGATCTCCTGCACAGAAGCAGCCAAACTTGTGATGGGAAATGGATTGTGTTTGTTTTATCTAAGTAGCACAGTTGTGTTACTGTAGTTCTCTCCTGTGACAGAAGATAGAGGGAGCAAAACTACTGACCCATTTTTCAGGGAGAATGATGCTCCAGAATCCTGGAGTCCTATTCAAAAGCCTTGCCTGCAATCCAACGTTATTCCTGCAAACAGCTTGACACTACTCCTTCCACTTGAATTCCAGCTTCACAGAACAGTTCACACACACAGCTCAGGTAGGAAGTCCTTACACAAACAATCCCACTTTTCAAAGGCTGCTGCCAATGCCCCAGAGAGAACTGACAAGGAACTTCATACACACACGCATTTTTATTTTAATAAATAGTTTTACAGGCTCAGGCTTTTTTCTTTTTTAATCACATATACAGAACAGGAAATGCCTGACCAAGTAACATAAACTGAACTACCAACCTTGGGAAGGAATACATGCCCCCTGTAACACTGAAGACCATAACTGAAAGAGGATTTGACATCAGCAGCATAGTAATTTACTTCACAGATCAGACAACTTGAGAGAGACATGGCCAAAGCAAAGAGAGTGACTCTAAATGGACCACTTGTCTTTACAGAGTCACAGCAGTGTAAGGAAAGCCAAGAGCCCGAGTGCCTCCACTTTCTAGTGCCACTTCTGGATGAATATGCATGTCTTCAAATCCTTTGAGCAATGCATTCTAACCACAAGTAGAGAGGCTAAGCACAGCAGGTATGCAAAATTATTCGATTGAAGAACAGATACTGGATGACACAGTAATGTTAAATTTCAAGATTTTAAATTAGCAGATGCTTTTGCATCCCCTTCAGTATGGCAGTGGAACAGATCCCACCTTCTCTCATAGAGGTTTAGTCCAAAAACTTCCTGTTGGCATTAGCACCAAAGAGAGCCACTCTGATTTCTGGCATCATCTGTAGAGAAAGAGCACATCAGTTATGTGAAATGGGCAATAAAACTGCTGTAGGTTCCTCCTGCAGGCAATGTGGGATAGTTAGGTTGGCTTCAAAATTAACAAGTCAGTTCATCTGAGCTTTCTGAAGTCTTTCTCTGCTCACACATTGCCTGCTACTCTATAGACTGAAAGCACTGCCTGTACTGCAGCATAAGAAAGAGATGCCAGAGCTAGGGTTTTTTGCACTTGGGTGTAACAGGTCTCAGCCAAGGTTTGTACTCAAGCTAGCTCCAGTAATTCAAGTTAGCCTCAGCAATTCAGCATCTTGACTGCAGTACAGTCATAACCAAGGCTTTCAGTATCATAATTTATAGAATTTTATGCTTAAGTTTAATTCAAAAGGAATAATTCAAAGCCATGGTTTTTTTGCTGAACAAATAACAGGTAATTTGCTTCTTTCCCATCAAAAATAACTTCCTGTCTGTCATTCCCAATGAAATCTGATGCCATGCACTATTGTGACACTTTGGAAACACAAGCATTTCACTACAAAAACAAACTAGTTAATTGTATTTTGTTTACCTAGGTGGTTGGAGAAACTCACCTGCTGGGCTACAAGGTCCAGCCGACTTTCCAGGGTATTGGAAACTTTAATTTTACCATCACTGTTGTAGATTTCAACACCTCCAGCACTAAAGATGGACAACAAAAAAATAATTCAGTGAAATCCAGGGTTAGGGTCAGAATGTGGCAAACATATCCCAAATCAGCATTTACAGAAAAGTCAGATATACAGCTAACATTTCTCTTTTTCTAAAAACAACCTTAATAGGAATCAGCACAAAGAGATCCAGTGAAACAGCAGCACAAAGCATCTTTGGAGTTATCAGAGACCACATCTATATGCAAAGACCCTCATTAGCACGTTTTAAATGGAAGTAGAGCTATGCAATTTGTCCCTTCAAAACAGCTTCTGACTCTGTGTTATTAAGACAGCTGTTCCATTTTGGAAAGTGAGGAAGAAGTACTGTTTGTTGGCCCATACACAGAGATGACAGAATATACAGCTTTGTGTATGGTACCTCTATGATACCATATGGAAATAGAGCCTTGCAGATAGAACAGACATAAACCCCATCAAGTGATTATCCTGCAGCACCTTAAGACTCAGTTTGCTTCATCTTGAGACAGAAAGCATGGCTGCATTCATATTCACTCTCCTTAAAAGACCAGTGGCTCAGTTCCTATGCACAGTTATCCCCTGCTCCAGTACTGTGAATCAGCCTGGAGATTGCACAAAACTTTTCCTCACATTTTTGGTGGAGACAGTGCTTGTCTGGAGAGAACTGCAGCCTCTGTGTCTGATAAACTCAAAGAAGTGCCAGTTCCACAAGAACAGCAGCAGCCACTTTGAGGACATTCCATACTTAATTTTCTGACACTAATGTGAGCTGTGGCTCAAAAAGTTTCAAGTTAGTGCCCTGTACAAAACAATCCCATTTTCCTTACATATCTTCTGGCAGGAAGCTGTCTTGGTCAATATGAACATCCACATCCCTTTTTATGGCATTTTTGTAGATGGGAATGCTCTTCTGTACAGCAGTCTAGGACACAAGATAAACCTCCAGTTAGCACTGACAAATGCAACTGCAGCACCCAGGTTTGATCATTCAATCACTTGTACTAATAAAATGAAGGGATTGAGGCCTCTTTTTTTTTTTTTTTTTTTTAATTAAGCAAATGCATTTCAGTTTGGCTCTTCAGCCAAACCCAGTTATTATTCTTGATACTGCAGCCATGTCTAAAGTTTCCAAGGTAATATCCAAGCAGGGAAATGACCCCCAACTTTGGAAGCACACTGTAGCTGCATCAGAAGTGCAACAAGCAAAGCTTGTTTTCATATCACAAAGAGAGGGGGATCTGAGCAGCAAATACATGCAGTCAGGTCTCAGCCTCTGTGAGCAGGGCACTGTCAAAATATTCCAGGTGTCTTACCTTAACCATGGGGAGATCCTGCTTCCTGCACCGAACAACTAATCTGGGCTCAAGCAGCTGGTAGAATCCCTGCAAGGAATAATCCTTTCAGTTTCAGGAAGTCAATGTTTTCTTGGTCAGAATTATTTAACCCCAAGAAAGGAAAAAAGCTGATCAATTTGAAACCCAAGCCCCAACAATATCAGCCTCATTTATTTAGATCTTCGCTCACAAGTTCACCTCACACAGACATTCTGAGAGGATAGCACCAATATTTGGGGAAGAGCCCAAATATGGATGAAGTTTTTGGAACTCAAGTGCAACTAAACATATGGAATCTCAGGACTGTGCTGGCCATATGTGATCCACACATAAGGATCACTGCTGTCTAAGTAGACAGAGCCTGCAACCAAGGCCTTGAAGACATACAGCAGTCTCAGATGCCTGTTTCAATAACTCCCGCCTTGCAGTTCCTGTGGTAATACCTGAGGCTAGAACAGAATAAAGTGAGTGTATTCTATAAGTATAGAACAGAATAAAAAAGTTTGAAGGGACCTACAATGATTATTTGGTCCAGCTGTGAGCACAGATCCCTCACTGGATCTAACATAACGAGCCAAGAGAAGTGTGGCCAATTTGCAAGAACAAAAAAGGTTTTTTTGATGTACAGCAACACCAGACCTGAGTGTGAGAAAGAAACAACACCCAGTTGGAGGCACAAGCTGGTAGGAGACCACTACTAAGAAAACTCTGCCATTCAAGTGTGACAGGAGAGCTCGTGGATGGATCCAGGGAGTTCACAGCAACAGGACCAGTCTGTGCCAGAAGGAGGCACCAGAGCTCAGAGGACTGACCTGGCCAACGCTTACTGGGCTTTCAGCCATTCACTTCTGGGGCTTGAGGGTGTTCTTCTAGGCAAGCAAAGCTCTGGTTTCTGCTTTCTGCACCTGCTTCTGTCACAGGCTCATTCCATACTAGAGTAAATTTGTCAAAGCTTGTGAAGTCTCAAATGCTGGAAAGGCTTTTGAAGCGGACCGATATCGACTGCCCTGTGAGCTTGGAGAAACAGCCTCTGACAAAGGTGCATTTGATTCAACTCATTGCTACAGGAGCTTAATGTGTGCACCCTAAAATGTGTGTGTGTGCACATCTGCCACTATTCTTACAATGGACCTGCTGCTGGTTTCCCAGGTTCTACACCTCAAAATAAGCCGCAGCCTTGTCTGCTCAGAATCCAAGACTCAAAGATATTGAAGTGATGCTTAAAACTCAAGGATCACCCAGCAGCATCTGATCCAGACTCCAATACAACTGTAACTTTCAGAGGGCTATTTCTGACAAAAGAAACCTACGGGGCTAGGGCAGCAATGATCCAATTTTTACAATTTAAATACTTACCTGTAGAACTAGTCCATCCAGCAGTGTCTGGTACCTGGCAGTATCCTTCACCACCTTGGCAAGTCTCTGCTTGGCCTCATTCAGCAAATCCTACATTCAGAAGAAATCAGATCAGCAGAGCCCATCTGTTTGGCATTTGGTTTCATGCCTACCAACTTTCTGTACTTCTATTATAGCTCTCACACCCTGCCAACACGTAAATGTACACTCCAGCTGGTGTTCATCCAAGCTAGACCTCCATCTCTGTGCATGGCACACTATCCCTGCCCAACACTTCCCTCCTTCCTGCCCTGGGCTGACCTCATTAGAACCCGACAATAATTCCTTTTGTGTGGAAAAGGGAGAGCCCAGGAGTAAAAGGATGGTACTTAAAATGTTAACTTAAACTAAATATGTAATAAATAATTGCTTAATTTAAAATAATACAGCTGTCCAAATACATTTTTTTCAAGTTTATAGTTGAGCAAAGAAATCCAATCTGTTTTTCCATCAAATAATATTCAGATTAGGTATTCTTTAACTGTAAGTAAATGCAAATCAAGATTTAAAGAGAGAGTTTATTTTTAATTTGAAGTAGTTCTCTTAATTATTTTTACTCAGCAAATCACTATTGGACAGGATTGAATTTTTAAGAAATTTTTAAAGAGTCAGCTCAAAGCTCCTAAAACGGAACCATCAGAAATGCTTCAGATAAAGGAACTCTCTCGTGTCCTACCTCATGGTGTTTAGAAAAAGAGTGCACAGTAACACAATCAGTATGAGGATATAAAACTGTCACAATTTACTGTCATGGTCAAACCTAGTTATTCTGTCCTCCCTAGAGTAACACTGCATTTCTGGAACTGCTCATCTCTCATGAAAGAAGCCAAAGATCTGATAAGGGAAGAAAGAGTGAGCAGCATGTGACTTTAAATGTGTTAAAATGAGGAAGACTGTTTAGAATTACTCAGAAGTATGAGGTTGAGTCAGCAGATAAATGAGGAAGAGATTACCCAGCAGAGACTACTACAACCAAGTTAGCCTCTGAGCAATCCACCTTCCTCCTCTCTGGGAATACAATCTAAAGTTTGAAACTCGTTTTAAAGAGTCAATAAACTAGTGATTTTCTTCTGCTAACTTTTCTTTTTCATGGTTGCATCAACCTGAACATTTATCCCATCTTTTATTTTTTACTTCCACGGATCTCTCAAGCTTTTCCAACAGCTCAACAGCCCCATCTAGCAGAACATGGAACACCCAAACTATCTCTGAGGTGGGAAAGCACAGCAAACCTGCTCACTGCTCAGTGAATGGGGACACACTGCCCGTGGAGAGAGATAAACACAGGAAACCCAAACAAGCCTGAGCGTAGCCTGCTCTGATAAATGATAACTCACCCTCTGTGTCAATACACACAATGGTCACCAGAACAAGAAGCAAAATTTTTCATATACTATGGGCCATTGAAGGACACAAAAAAATCCCAGTTAGTGGTGTTTTAAGCCTCCTTGCTTATGCCATGTTGGTTTTTTCATATAAACATTGCTTCAAGCAAACAGAATTTCAAAGTTCTATCAACTGTTGCTGCTCTTTCAAGAAACAAACTACTGTGCAAATGACAGCTACAACACTGCCTGCAATGTTCCTGGCAGACCATGTATTTCCCTAAAATGGCAGGTAAAGGAAACTGTGAAAAGAAGGAGATTAGCAAAGCTGGACTAAATCCTCAAGGCCTTTTCAGAGCAGCCTGGAAAGCCATTTTTTTGTATGTTGAAGAAAACGTCACTCAATCAAAAATTGTATTTTCTTTAGAGAATGGTTCAATTTCCTAACAAATGGCAGAAACAGAGACTGTGTGTTTACTTCAGAGATACTCACTGCAATGAGGTCATCCCTTGCCTTGAGGACCTTCAGCCTTGCTTGATTCATCAGGTTGGACATCTGACTGCAAGTTGCATGACAAACTTGAATCAATCCATCAGCCTTTGACAGAAGAACTGTAACATTTAACTGCATGCTTTGCATTTAAAGATAATAATTCTACAACACTTAAAAACAAGGTCTGTTCACCTGTCTGAATTTCTTTCTGGACTTGCACAAAAGATTAAACTGCAGAACCCCTTTATAGTGAAGACACAGCCAAACTAAACCCAACATGATCATTTGTCCCAGGGTAACAGACCAGGGTAAAGTTCTAGACATTAACTACATAAAGAAATGTGAAGGATTCTTTCATCACACTGTTACACCACTGCAGCTCAGCTTTGATAATTTCTCCCCAGATAAAAAACAGAAACTCATAATTAGAACTAAATATGTTGTCTACAATTTGCCTGTTTGCAAGGGCAGAAGAATTTTGTATAAAATTAACAACAAAGTGCAAGCTCAGGCTCTGAAAACAGCTGTCTAGCCCAAGCAACTTACATTTTCTTTTGCTGTTCAATTTGCTTCTCCTTTTTTTCATAATACTCCATGATTTTCAGCCTCTGTGTCTGAACAAGGCGACCCTTCTCAATGTTGAATTCTTCTTCTGCCTACAGTAAAAATTAAATAACTGAAGTGGAAATTGATTCCTTGGGCTGAAAAAAACAGAACCAAAATGTAACAGAGCACATTCAAAGACAGGATAGGATGATACAATTTATGGTTCCATATAAAAACCCTTCACCTCTTTAAGTATTTCTTACACGAGCAGAGTGACAGCACAGCTCTTACTTTTTTTTTTTTTAAAGCCTCACCAGACAGAATGTAAAACCAAATGGATAATTCTCCTACTTATATCTGAGAATCCAATCTCAACTTCTGAATTCTGTTTGCAGATCTTCAGGAATACATGCTTTAGTACTGATTAAATATTTGTGTAAATCTAAACGTTTAAGGGAGATTAAATATTATCAGCAACACATATGCTGAGTCCAATACCAACAAGGCATTTCACTAGTGGTATAATGCAGATTGTTGGGGCTGAAAGGCACCATTAATCCTTCTTCAGTAAACATCTATACTCAATCCCCAGGTTAATATTAAACCCAGTCTCTTGTGGTTTAACCTAAGTGAAGCATTCTGCAAGTAATTCAACTCCTGCCTTAAATACTGATTTAGTGGGGGAAGGTGTTCTACTCAATCCAATTGAGTCATATTACCTCTCAGCTCTCCTGATTGCTTAAAAAAAGGGGTGAACTTTGATATGAACATATTTATATTCAAGAACTACCAAAACATTGACCAAAAACAGCTCTGAGTCATTTTCATTTGTCAAAAGCTAAGAAATGCTACCTTTATTTGGTACATTTTTTGCTGTGTAGTAACTAAAGAGAAATCAACTGTAGCTTACAAAAGTTTCTAGTTCTCTCTGACTGCAACTTTCAAAGCAGGATGTGGGATGCAGTTTTCCTTTTGCACTTACTGACAGTGAACTTCCATTTTTACCTTTGCATCTATTTCTTCAGCCTTTTCATTGGCTTCCTGCTCGATGAAAGCCATCATGTGCTTGATCTGTAACAAGAGAGAGGAAAGAAAATATTTTCTGTAGGAAAGGACATCGACCAGAGGAAGTAGGTGTATATACATACTCATCTGTAGATCCTCCATAACCATTTACTATTTCATATAATATTGTTTTGCAAGGAAATTTAATTGAGCTTACACACTAAAGAGTCAGTTCATCTTGACATATATTACAAGAAAACTATTTTCCCCATTAATTCTCTATAATGCTGTTTCACTAGCTGCCATTAAAAGAATGCTCTTCAGGTATGCAACTATAAAAAAAAACCAAAACAAACCAACCAACCCCAAAGTAAATTTGTACAAATGTGAGGCTGGGTATTTTTGTTCTTTGTTAATGAGACCAACTTTTTCACCCTGGGATTATTAAATAAGCCTTCCATACTTCAAAAATCCTCACACAGCAAAATGAGTCTGTTTGTTATGACATTTACATGAAACATAAAGATTACATCTGAATGAACCTGGGCCTTCCACAGGTGAACAGTGAAGCAAAGCAAAGTGCCACTGACCACTCTGGTCAGATCTGTACAGCCAGAAGTTCCTCTGAACACCAGAGACACTTCTCTTGGCAAACTGTAATAAATTCTGTAAAGACCTATAAGGTCAGTTTGGAGGGGCTGGGGAAGGAGACAGCAGCAGCAATGCTCTGTGACCCAGATCACATCAAGAATGTCACATGCTGCTTCAGAGCCCCACATGAACCACTAAGTTCTACTTGAAAAACATTTCTGAAGCCACCTCAAAGCACTACAAAGCCCAGGTCCAGCAGCCTAAAGACCAGGAAAGCAATCAGACCAAGCTCTGTTCATCCATCACATGCCTTTCTGTGACCAGATCTCAGTTCAGGCTCCCATTTGGGGCAGACTGGAAGGACTCATTCCCAACCAAACTGCAGCTGGGATCAGGTACAGACATTTCCACAGCCAGATGGAGCAGACCATAAAAACCTATTGACTTTTTGCTTGCACTTAGTGATGAGACACATTTTGCAGAAAATCCAGTCTGAATAAACTCACACAAAAGACTTTATTTATAGAATCTCATGTTAAAATTAAATATTTTAAAGAGATTAGAAAGGCGCCAAGGTGAAAACTGAGCCAATGTGCAGCACAAAGCCCATAGAGATGAAAAAAGAGAAGTGAAGAGACAAGTGGAAGATTTTAAACACGTGCTAACACAGTGGAAGAAGTGAACAGTAACATCTACATCCTCAAAATCAAATCAGCAGGTTTTCTGTTAATTCGTGTCTGCAAAGACTGTCAAGTGCTCATCTACCTACCCTGCATTTCAGAAAGGACAAGAGAGGCATTTAAAATAAGGATATTATTTTGCTGAATAGCCTATTGTTGAAGAAGACTGAGAATTTAGCAGCAGCAGCCTTTATGTTACTGAGTCACTTCCTCCAGTGTAGTCTGGTGTGTGGATTTTGGAAAAGCACTTTTAACAGTTCTGGGTGTTCAGGAAACATCCTCTGCGTGAAGAAAAGGAAAGAGATGGAAGCAAGATAATATGGAATCCACTTCTCTTAGACTGAAAAGACTGAACAGTGTTACTTCCTTCAAAAGCTGCTGTACTGAAATCCCCTTTTGCTTTTTATAGAAATAAAGAGAGATCCAAAGAAAGATTTTCACATCTATAAATAGGATTAGTTTCAATAACACTGACAAAAATGTATTTTGAAATGAGAGGCTTATTTTAAAGCAGTATTTCCTAAAGAAAGGAAAAAGGGGTTTTCCTGTCAGGAGCAGAGTGATTATCCTTTCCAAGGGAAGTTCTAGATGTTAGACGGGCTTTAGAAATGACCAGATGGAAAACATATTAAATACCTTTGACAGAACAACAAAGCAAGTCTGACAGTGGCAAAATGTCTCAATTGGGGATGATTTTCAGAGTGACAATCATTGGAAGTGTGGTGGCAAGGAGTTAAGAGGACCAGCTGGCAAGTTCATGCCAGATTCATCCTCATGCAGGGCTGACAGTCATCAGCACTGTCCAGTTAACAGGATCATCCTGGGCTCAGGAGTGAAAAGCCCTGACAGGAATGCTGCAGATGTGAAATGTTATCAGTATTACACGTTTAACACATCACCAGAGCCTGAACTAACCTTTGAAGTTCAGGTCTTTTCTGGCTGAGCAAGACCACCCTAATGTCAGCTTGATTTTTATAATCTTAATAGAAGAGGCAGGAAAAAAATCCCGAGCTTTGCAGATAAAAGGAATACAATGTAATGTTACAATTCTCCTTCTGGAGAAAGGCAACCTACCCATTTTACTTTCATTGTGATGCTTCCTTGCCAAGAGACTATGTTTACTGAATGAGAAAGTGAGACACAAGTACTTGTGATGCAGAGGACAAAGGGAACTTGCCTGATCTGCTCATCACCTGCAAGAAACTACCCAGACCAGTGCTGACTGGAACCCCACGACCTTTAACACCACACACCATCTCCAACCCAGCTGAAAGCAGTTTTTTTTAGCTGAGGGCAGTGTTTACTGTCAACAGGGACAGGGTGTCCTGCCTCTGGAGGAGTGTCCACAGCCAGACTTCAGGGCTGGAAGTTTCCATTGCAAGCCAGCCCCAGGCTGACCCACTCTGCTTAGGATGTGGACCTGAAAGGGGCATTTAGAAACGCTGAGCAGCCCAACCAAATGCTAAGGTATAGCTAACTGCAGGTAACACAGCTACCTGTGTTAAACAAAAAAGAGATGGGAAATCCTTAGGGAACCATAGAATCATGAAGGTTGGAAGAGACCTTCGGGATCACCCAGTCCAACCATCAACGAAGCACGACCACTGTAACCTTTAAACCACTAAACCACTTCAGATCCAGACACCTCCCACACACCTCCAGGGATGCTGATTCCACCACCTCCCTGGGCAACCTATTCCAGTGTCTGACCACCCTAACAGTGAAATATTTTTTTTCTAATACCTGATGTGAATCTCCCCTGTCTCAGCTTAAGGTCACTTTCCCTGCTTCTCCCACTGCAGGCACAGAAGAAGAGACCGGCCCTCACCTCGAAGCATCCACCGCAGCAGCATGTAAAAACCCAGTACTCATCCAAGGCTCTGCATTTTCCTGCCTGGGGTGCAATTAAACCCTGCAGACAGCACACAGCCTGCTCGGGAACCCTCTCGTTACCACCTGGCGTGACATGTCACCAAAACTCCTCAAGCAAGTTCCCCGCTGGGGCCCATCCACCCCGGCAGGGGCAAAATCTCTTTGTCCGGAGACTCCTCTTCCCGAGCCAGGATCCTTCCCCTCCACCGATCTTCCTTCCGCAGGGCAGCGCCCCGGCAGAGCGGCAGAGCCGGCCCGAGCGCTGCGCTGCGGGCCCCGGCGCGGTCAGCCCC
>WBNO01007801.1:2837-29048 GCA_013400575.1 Peucedramus taeniatus
CGGGGCCCGGGAGGAGCCCGGGAGGAGCCCTCCTGCCCGAGCCCCGCGAGGGCTGGGGCTGCCCCCGGCCCGTTGAGGCGGAGGGCGGGCGGTTTTAGCGCCCGGGCGGAGCGGGACCCGCCCGGGGCGTTAATGCTGCCCCGGCCGCTGGGGCTGTTTGGTCACGCCTGGTGCTTAGTTGGGGTTTTTTTTTTTTGTTTGTTTGTTTTTTGGATTTTTGTCTTGTTTGCTCGTTGTTCTGGCCTTGTTTGGGTGTTTGTTTGGTTTTTTTAACCTCTCTCTTCATGTTCTTTCTTAACTCATTTTCGTAGTTTCTGTTTGCAATTGTAATTTGTAGTTCGTACCTGCCTTATTTTTCAATTTTATGTCATTAGGCCCAACCCATAGCTAACTTCGTTTCTGAAATGTTACTGGTGCCTTAAAATGATTAATTCTCCCTGCCCAAAGCCTTCAGGGTTGCCTTAAAATGTCAAAAGCGTGTTTTCATTATTTTCTTTAATTTTGCTCTTCGCTGTTTTTCAGGTATAGCTTAGTGTTATGGGTGATATAGAAGAAGCTAAAATGCAGATAACACCAGAAACTCCAGGACGAGTCACAATCCTGAATCCTTTTGAAAGTCCCAGTGATTATTATACTCTTCAGGAGCAGATTGTTTCCAGTCCTTTGGTCTTTAAGTCAACGAAGTCCTCATCTGTAAGATCTAGTTGTTAGTTGTGTAACTGTACAGATACAGTGCTAATATTTTCAAATGCATTAAAAAGGGTATTTTATTTAGTGTTCTTCAACATACGTACCAAGCTAAAGAACTTTGGTGGCATTTGGAGTTTTTTCTCTTCACAGAGCTATGCTGCTTTTAAATACTAATATTGCCACTTAGTCTTCCTTTCTTCCTGAATTTATTTTGTCTTTAGATACTAGCGATTGAGTGCTAAAACCAGTAGAAAGTAGATAAAGACCAGTTGTTGGATGTGGAAGTCATACTTAAAGTCATACTTTAAGTATGGTCATACTTAAAGTGGAGAAAACCAGTTTCTACTTAGATGCTAAGTAGGCTGCTTGAAAATAAAACTTAATTGCATTTATGTTGTGAGCTGTTTGTGTATTCAAGTCAATGATTTTGAGTATCTATAACTGGCTTTAGTTGCAAATTACATACTGATTTGCAGTTGAAATTATTTTCTGATAAGCAGTAGAGATGAATTTGCTAATGAAATGAAAAAGACTCACTTGGTAGATAATTTTCCAAATATATTTGAACAGTACTTTGTTCAATAAAGGAGTGAAGCTTCTTTATTTCTGAATTGGATTTTGTTGTGCCCTGTGTATGGCATTTATGAGGGAAGCATTGCAGAATGTACAGTCATTGCAGCTCTGGTCTTAGACATGGGAAGTGAAAGGAAGACTGCTCTATGATTTGGATAACTTGGGTTAGGATACTGGGTTTTTGTAGAACCACATTTTGGATTGAAGAAGCGATTTAAGTTCATCCCAAGTTATGCATCTTTAGTAAACCTGTCCTTAGGAATTGAGAAGAAACTGACATCTCAGTTTGTAAATACCAGCTGTAACCTTCCACTTAATATTATGTTGTTAATCATTGCAATATTACTACCAGCAGGGTAAGAAGCCTTGCTGACTTACTTTTTTTTTAGAGTAGACCATATAAATAGAAACACTTTTGATTGTTTTTGACAGAAACTATGATTGTATTGTTCCATTGAGATTTGTCCTGTGGTTTTATTTTTATCGTTTTAGAATAGCATGTGTTAAGATGCCCGTTTCTTTTTTTAGACACCAGGAAAATTCAGGTGGTCTATTGATCAGCTTGCTCTAATAAATCCTGTGGAAATAGACTCGGAAGACATTCAACGCCAAGGAATGTATTTGAGCCATGCTAGGTAACTTACAATCTATTTGTACGCAGCTAACTTAGCTTTAATGCTAGAACACTTGTCTTTTTGCTTTATTAACATTTCTGCATAGCGTTAAAGACTTTTTATTCAAATCTTTTAACACAATTTTTTACATGATGTGGATATAACATTTAGATGAGGCTACCTCTGTGTTGCTTCTTTTTAGTGTTAAGGGCTTCTGATCACTCTGATTGCAGTTTGGAAGACAGCCAGATAAAAGCAGCTAGTAGGAGCAAGAAAATGTCTTGCCAGTGATCATTACTATGCTACCTCTTCTGCTCCTTGTTACAACGCAGTTTATCTTCTCAGAATGCTCCATGGTGAGGCTTCTTTGATCTCTGAGGCTCCTGCAGAGGGGTAGACATGCTGGGGAAGCCCCAGTACTCTCTTTCAAAGGTGTCGATTAGACTTAATGTGAGGGAGCGGGCTCCAGTGCTAGTTATTTGAATTAGTTTGGGGACCTTATCTCTATTTTTTCTTTTCTCTGAAAATAACTTGCATGAGGAAAATGGGTGGGTAAAACAGTCTTGGTATTTGGAACTTTTCTTGAGGGATAATTTTACATGCAGGTGGTAGAGAACGACCTGCCAAGTGAAAGTAGCTAAGGAGAGCCTTAATGATGAATCCTGTAGACTCGCCTGTACATTTCTCAGATACAAACTTGCAGAAAGAACTGCTCCTCATGGCATGAAGCACTGCAGGAATAGAATAATAAACCAGTCCTGTCTAGATCAGGTTGCTCAGTTGCATCCACCTTGATCTTGAATGTTTCCAGGGATGGGGCATCTACCACTTCTCCAAGCAACCTGTTCCAGTGTTTCAACACCCTCATCATATAAAATACTGTGAAGTAACTTACTGTTCTTAGTGTCTGACTGAACCTACATCTCTCTTTTTGAATAATAAAAGCTGTAGGACTATAACTGTCCCTAGTTACACTCCCCAGACTATGACTGTATCTGAATCACCAGGTCTTAATGTTTCCTGTCCTTCCTTTAGCAGCCAGTAGGTTTCAGATTAATGCTTTTTGTACATTTTAAAGCCTTAAGCCTTGTTTTTAGGGAGTTAATTACATTGTTTTTGGAACCTTACTCAGACAAACTAGCTTTAATGGAGATGACTTGGGTGACAGTTCCAGTGATGATGAGTGACATGGCCTATAGATATAAACATGCATTGTGTCAGTGGGTCCTTTCAGTCTGTCCCACTCTTTCATAATCACTGAAGTTCATTTTTCTTTTAAATCATATGCTGTGACTAGAAAGAGGCTAGTTTGACTATGTATAGATTTCCTGTGTCCATGCTTGCATGTTTCAGTGCATACACATACATGAATACACAGTTGATTGTATGCTTGGTTTTTTTTGGTACGGTAATTCTGTAAGTGCCTCCATAGATCTGTCACTTTGGCATCATCTAGGCAGATGTGATTGACGGTGGCATGTCCAATCATTGCAAATATATTTAAAGTCTGATAAGCATAACAGAGCTGTGAGAGTTTATGTATTTGTTACATATATGTGTGCTTGTGTATCTAATAATATCTTGTTATCTGACTGATTTCTAAAATTATTCAAAGGTAATTCAGGTGTATGAACTGTGAATGAAAGTACTGGGTGGTTCAGCTAAGAAAATGGTGAACATTTATAAGCTTCAAAAAATTTTACAGTAAATTACATTGTAGTAACTGAAAGTCAGGCTTGAAGGTGACCGTTAGAGGAAATATAAATATAGATTCTCACACATCATGAAGTAACTGAATAACTAAGTTAAAAGCTGCTTAAGGAAATAGAGTTGTTGTTTGAAACTGAAATATGATACTGAAGAAGCTGTGGCAGACTGGGTATTTGATTGGGAGAACTCTGTGCTGAGAAAGTGGGCTGTGTCAGGAATTTGAGTGTTCAAATTCCAGGAGTGTTTTCAGTTGCCCTTTAATTCCTTACAGCTCAGTTTTTCAGGCTGCTTGGTTTTATAGTGCAAGTCTAATCTCATGTTAACTTTAATAGTAAAATATATTCATGTGACATTATTTTGGAAGATCAGTTATGACTGAGTTTTTGTCCAGACATGCTGAGTAAACAAAATATTTGCTATTATGTACTTTGAAATGGTACAAATCTTTTTCGAATCAACTGAATTGAGAAGAGCATTTATATTTTTAAATTTATAGTATGAGACTATTGCATATAAGAGTAAAAACATCATAAGATTTAGTGTTTAGAGCAATTTAATTTATAAAGTTTCTCTTGAGCATCTATAAAATATTATATGGCTGGACTTTACATCTTTTTCCTGCTTATGTGATGGTTTTGATAATTGAGTTGTTTTTCATTTGTTACTTAGAATTGATAAGGAGACAGAAGACAGAAGGCAAAAAGCTATTGAGGAGGTAATAAAACTTTGTGCTATCAAATATTGATTTGTCTGCAGAAAAGATCCACATCTTTTACAGGATTTCAAAACCCAGAAGCCTATTCTATTTCAGTAAGAAAGTAATTTTGCACCCTCATCCCTTGCAGTTGTAACTGGAATCCACACACTCTTTTTCTTCCCCTCTTTTTTCAGACGAGTAGGTCAAAACAACAGATTTTTTTTCTTTAGTTTTTCTTGGCTAGTGGTAATGTAGCTGTAATATAAATACTCTTAGAGTTAACTTCAGGTTAGAAACAATGATTGAGAATTTGGGGATTTACAGTAACTGTTGGAGTGATGCTGCATTTTTTTAAATACTGGAAAAATTGTGTGATTTTTTTCTCTTATTTCTTCCAAAGTCTGCTTGGTTGGATGGAAGACTTTATTCTGGTAACTTGTATTTTCCCATCCATTTTTCATTTTGTTTTTCACTATTCATTTGGCTAATAGAAAAGGAAAAGTGAAGTGTTTAAAATATTCACTACAGAAATCTTCAATGTTGTTTTGAATTAAAAAAATAAAATAAGTCTCTGATAGGTAGGTCTGTCAGTTTCTGTCTCTACAAACAAAAAATGTTTCATGATTCCACAAAGGAGCTGTGTAGTTGACCTGCAGCTAAGACGCTCTGTTCTAAATTTGCATTAAAAGGGGTATTTCCTCTTTGTGAGGTATAACCTAATGGATTATGCAGCTGAACAGTTTGAAACCCTCTCTCTGATAAAAATTATACCTTTAATAGTTCTGTGTTTCAAGCTGAGTTTTTTTCGTTTACTTATGAGTCTTGCATTTATTTCAGAACAGGATTTGCCATGTGTTTCTTGAAGCTTTGTAATAGTGTTTGTCTCCTCAGCATCAGGGTGCTTCTCAGTGCAACTGTGATGGTAGACAGAGTTTCTGGTTCACAGAACGACTAAACTGCCAGTACTCAAAAGTGTTTTACCACTAATCAGTTTAGCCAAATACACTAGCACTAATAGTGTTGCCAGAAAGCCTTGGTTTATCACTTTTACTGTTACTGCAGTGTCTTTCACTTCTGTGAAATGGCTCAATTAATAAAACTTAACAAACTGAAAATTTAAAACTAATTATTTTTAAACTACTATGTAAGAAACATGATAGTGATAATTCAATTTTTTAAATGAGTAATTCCTGTTAAATGAAACTTGTGTATAGTTGTCACTCTGCAGACTTGAAAGATCTGAGGTGCTATGGGTCATAAAGAAAATAGGAGTCTTCAAATCAAATTGTTTTTTTCTTTAACCTCTTTGGGCCTAAAATAATGAAATGTTCTACATTTTTTTTTCTTGTTCAGGGTACTAGTCTAAATTTAGGTTGAAAATTTTTTAAAGTGCTGAGATGGTTTGTTTTTATTCTACTCCAGTTTTTCACAAAAAAACTCATAGTTCCTTCTCCTTGGACTGAACATGAAGGCAAGCAAGTTTCTCAATTTGATTCAACTAAATGTAAGTTGCTTTTGTGTGTCTACCCAAAATAATACAGCTTTTGGAGAAATGATTAAGCATAATTTTTTTTCAACCTCAATTTAAAATTTAAGAACCAGGGATAAAATATGGCAGAACTGATTTGTTGTCTACAAGTGCTTTCTTTGTTTTAAAATTATTTGTTAATTGAAAGTCTTATATAACTTTCCTTTTTGTTATTCTTGGTCTTTGTTCTTAATTTTTTCTCCATTAATAATCTGTCTGCAACCATTTTAATTTACACCCATAACTTTGTATCTGTAACTATCAACTATGTTGATACTGTTAATAGCCAAGTCTTCTACTTCACTTTCTTCAGATATTTGTACATTCTCTTATTCCAACTGCTTTCCTCGCCATATAAGCATATTGTAAATGGAATTCTGTATTTTTACCCTTACTAGCAGCATAAATTCCTGTTGTCATCCTCCTAGCTCACTGCCACTAGTGGTGGATTTTCTAAATTTGTTTAATTTATGCCACTGTTTGATTTTGTTCTTAATGCTCTTATTGAAGATTATATATAACCAGCAGAATACAGAACTAATTGATTACAAGATGGAAAATGTGAGCTATAAAGTACTGTTTGTGTGCCCTGTTGTTTGGTATGAAAGTCTTACGTGGGGATTTTTGGAAGATTTGGGAAAGGCTAAGCTGTTAAATTTTTTATCAAGGAGATGCAGCTTGTGGATAGTTTTTTTTTAATTGTCAGTTGTAATATGGTCACTTGAAGGGCAGAGAACATAAGGCATAATCTGAAATCTGGTAAAGTGAATGGTGAAATAAAATAGTCTAATGTGTTCTTCAGTTGCATAAAAAAGGTGTATTGAAGTGTATCTTCACCTTTCTCCAGTCCAGACTGAATTATTTTCTGGAAATGTGTTTTACTTGAACACAGCCTGTTTAGCTAAGCATGAACTAGTTTGTTTTAAATCTCTGTCTTGTAGAGACTGGAGGAGACAAAGCTTTGGGCAATGTTGATGCTACTTGACTAAGTTGTTTTTTTTTTAATAGAAACATTCTGAAATTCTCTTGATAGCCATAATGTTTACCTTCCTCAGTACTCCTTTCTATTCTCTTCCAAACATTGATGCAAAAATTTTGTTTGGTTGTATTAAATATTCTAATATAATGTTGCTCCATTTCAGAACTATATGCAGTGCATGTTTAAATTTAAGTTCTATGTTTTCCAGCCATAGATATAAATAACATTTCTCCAATTGGAAGACAGCTGAGCTTGCAGCCCGGAAAAAGCAATGGTGAGTAAGAGGCAATGCTTAAAAAAAAAAGGAAAAAAAAAGAGGAAATTACAGGCTTTCTCTGAAGAAAAAGAACCCATTTTTAATGGCTGTTTAATTTCAAAAGGAAATTATTTGTTAGTGTTACGGTAGAAATAGTTTTTCTTGAATTGTGTGGTACTATTAATTTTAACATTCATTTCTCATAGGAATTTAATTCTATTATACTCTGTTGTATTTTTTCAAGTAAAAAATAAGTCCCCTGTAGACTGTGGAGTGCATTTTTTCCAACTTAGTGTCTGTACTTTTCCTGGATTAAAAAGGGAATGCGAGCTTCAGATTTCTAAGTAAATTACAGTTTTGAAAAACCTTTAATATATTGGATTGTTTGGGCTTAGAGAATAATGATTATTTCTATGCTAATATCAGAAATCTTAATACATCTTTTAAACTGCATCATTTCAGATAGTTACTGTTTTGTCCCAAGGTATTTTGATTTTTCTGCCTCTTCCTTTCGAATCCTTCCTTTCTTCAGGAAAAGAGACCTCTCTTCTCAGTTCAGTGAAAAGCCTCTAGAGAGGCATTCTTAAAACTCTGGGTTTTTATCTCTAAGCCTAGTGTGCTGCATGCAGTGTTGTCAAATCAGAATTGTACTTTAATTAACACTTTTCCGTATTGCAACTGTAATTTAAATACCTCAATTGCAGTGCAATTTGAAAGTGAATTTTTGCTTCTACAGCTTTAGTAAAAGATCACTGTAAGCTAATTTTGTTGGTTTTATTTGTTGCAGCTGCTTGTCAGACAGTACTGTCTTTGCCAGTGGATTTTAATTTAGAGAAAATACTAGGTATGTCATGCAATATCTAAATTTAATTATGAATGTCTAAATAGAAAACTTGGTTTTATATTGTTGGCTGGGTTTGTCTTGTGAAATACTGAAAACTAAGTGTATGAATGAAAGTTCTAAGTATGTATTCTAAATAGACAGTTACTGCATGTTGCATGGGACATGTGACTTTAATTTTATGATTTGAGTGTGGATATAAAGATAAAAAAGGAGGGATATGGAGGACAACTGGAAATTGTTCTGCCTGCAGGTAGTTGAGGGGAGACTTCATTGCCTTTCTACAATTTCCTCATGAGGGGAAGAGAAGGGGCAGGCATTGGTCTCTTTTCTCTGGTGATCAGTGACAGGACCTGAGGGAATGGCCTGAAGCCATGTCGGGGGGGTTTAGGTTGGATATCAGGAGAAGATTCTTCACCCAGGAGGTCGCTGGGCACTGGAACAGCTCCCCAGGGAAGTGGTCACAGCACCAGCCTGAAAGAGTTCAAGAGCATTTGGCCAGTGCTCTCAGGCACATGGTGTGATTCTTGAGAGGTAATGTGCAGGGCCAGGAGTTGGACTTCAGTGATCCCTGTGTGTCCCTTCCAACTCAGGATGCTCTATGATTCTAGATAGCCTGTGCCTCTCCCAAACAGAGGCAATGGTAATTTGTCTTACCAGAGCTGTTTGGTTTACAGATGCCAGCCAGGAGTCTCAAAGCCCAACCTTGCCTTGAGTAAAGCTGGGCTGTAACTCTGGCTTTAGTGTACCTGAAACCATGGTGGGGACTACAAGTTGTGTGGTGGCAAAAAAGCCATGACTGCTGAGTGAGGAGGCAGGAGTCCAAATTAACTTTCTGATCATAAGTGCTACATCAAGCAATTGCTGCCACCTTCTCAGGCAAGGGGGCTGGAAGGGCCTGATCTTACAGCTCATAGGTGGGAACAGTGGGTACAGCCAGCTCAGAGCATTTTGGCTGCATGCTCCTATCCCAGTGCTGAAATTCAGAACCATGACTATGGACCACCAAAACATATTAATTGCCTTTGTTTTTTGTCTTAACAAATGCTTCCATCAGTACATAGTTTGGGAGTTCATGAAAAATTTTTCCTACAGGGGATATCCAGCTAGAATAGAGCAAGAGGAAAAAATCTAAAATAATCTGGTAAATCTGAGCATATTTTAATAGGTCTTAGTTTGTCCTTTCCTATTGTAAACAGCTAACTACTTGTACTTTCTTAAATTCTAATCTGGTTTGCCTCTGGATGTATCATGAAGACCATCACAGCATATGGGAGACCTGAAAAAGAGTCCAGGTTTGCTTGGATTGTAAAATAATCCCTGTTTGACAGCTCAGGTGTGAGGAATAATACAATTCTGGGGAAAGATCAATAAGTAGATAGAAGCCAATATTGTTTATTTTTTTAAATTCAGGCTTTAGTATTAAGGAATGATGACCCTTAGTAGACAGAAGTGACTTTTTGTAGGGATGACAAGCAGTCCTTTGGGATAGGTGCTTAAACAGATTAATTAGTTGCTGTAAAATTAGATTAAATGTTTTAATTTACTTATATATGTCTTTGTAATGGAATGTATTTTTTTCTACATTCTTATTGGAAACTACTTTTCCCTCATGTTTCTAGGTGAATATTTTAGAATGGATGAATTTGCAGATCAGTCTCAGGAAAATCTGAGCTCTTCATCACTCAGAAGAAAGCTGTTTTTAGAAGAAAATGGGAATGTATCTGCATGTTTGTCCCCTTCTTTGCATAGTCCGTGTGGTAGTCAGCCACTTGGAGTGCTTTGTTCAATAGAATTATCTCCAGTCCGGTGCAGAAGCCCCCTAGACACATCTAGTTCAGTAAGTAGATTGTTTTGTGGCTGGGTGGGATGTACTTTATGAGAGAGTAGGTGTTAGACTAAAACTTTAGCTTTTGGTTTGTTTTTTTTTCAAATTCTGAAAAAAATATTTGAACAAAAGTCTTGAAAGGATATATTACTGACTTTCTATTATTTCAAATTATTTTGTTATGCTGCTATTCTTTTGTATTGGGAATTGTGTTTTAATTTTGTTATGAAAAGGAAGTTGGAATTAAAACATAAAAAAGACTTGCTGAAAGCATATTAAAACTTTTTTTTCATAAAATGTGTCTACAAAAAAAAGTCCTGTTTAAATCAATTAACTGCTGCCTACAATACCAGTTGATATGAACATGTGATATAATTATATTTCCTTTAATTCTCATAAACTCATTTATAGTGAAAGAAATTACTTGAGGATCTTTGAAGTGCAGTACTAAATATGCAACCCAATTTTTTTCTTTCCCATTGGCCAGAGTTTTCAGATGAATAGACGTTTATTAGAACACAGTGTAATGTCCATTTTTAAAATTAAACAAGATGAACCTTATCCCCATGTGGACATAGATAAAGTGGTTTAGGTGATGTATTTTCATGTGTTTGGTGGTTTGAAGTGCATGGAAAAAACCTACCTACACTAAGATAGTGGTGTTTAAAAAAAAAAGATAACCTAGTAAAGAATTCCTTCAATATAATTATAATGCCAGAAGTGATGGGGGGGGAGGGTGAGGGGGTGGTATTTGGTCTGGGGGTTTTTTTTGTTGTTTGGTTGAGATTTTTTCCTTGTTTGGTTTTTTTTTTTTTTTTTTTTTGTTTGTTTTGTTTTTTGTTTTTTTTGTTTGTTTATTTTTCATTTCCTTGCATGCTAGTCTTAAGCAAGGTCATTCTCTTTTCTTAAAGAGAAACATTTTTATATTTACTGCTGAATTAAGTAGATTGGGTTACATTAAAGTATATATAGTGGCTTACTTTCATCTGCAGTGAAATGAGTAAGAAATTTAGATTAAACACTTGATACACAGATAGCATTTATTCTCTATTTACATTTCTCATAGTTGTTAAATATAGTGGATAAAATAGTCCTAGCTGGTATTACGTGACAGTTGGTGTCCATTGCTCTTTTCCCCTGTGTGGAGGCATAAGATCCAGGTGAAGAGCTGCAACTGGAATATTTAAGCTAAACTAGAGATTGTCATTGTAAAGGATTAGTTTTTCCCAGTGCTGCCATATTAAGCATTTTAGTTAGAACAATTTTATATATACATATTAGCCACAGTTTACATTATGAAAATAATGCTCTGTGGGTTTGATTTTTTTTAAATTTATTTTATTCTAAAGGGTCAGTTTTCATCAAGTCCTATTCAGGGAGGAACAAGAGCTTATAGTCTGGGAAGTATAACCAGTCCCCCATTTTCAGAAGGGTCTCCTGCACCTAATGGTTCTCCTGCTTTTTCACCAATTGCTTTTCACATAAGAAAAACACCACTCTCAGGTATGGTTTAATTGTATATGTATTACTCTCTCTTGAGTGATATTAGTTTTATTAGAAAAACTTCTAAATTCTTACTGGAACCTTTTTCTGTTTGGAGATGAGTTCCTGGGCTTGGCAGACCAGCAGTCTCCTATATGACACATCTACTGTTCAGCAGTGAAATATTGTTTCAATATGTGAAACAATGAAATGTATATGCTTGCAACTGATCAACTAGGGAAATATTTTGGGAGAAGGCATTGAGACCCAATAAGAATGAAGAAAAGTTTAAAGGGTTAATTTAATTTAGTGTAGGAGGGGTTTTAAAGCCACATGCCTGAACTGAGTCAGGTTACAGTTCTGATTTGTCCCAGCCTGAAGCATTTTAATGTCAATGAGCAGAAAATGTTTAGCTTGAGCTTTCAGATCATGCCATCGTGAAGATTATTTGAAATGAAATGACTAATGAAGAAATCACAAACATTTTATGTCCTCATTGCTCTAGAAAATGTCACTGTTTCATGCTGTGTCCATAGCTGGTAAGGCTTAATGCCTTGTCCATACATTTGGCATGATTGTACGTATTTATACATGACTTCTACACATTTTGATTAATGGTATTTTACACCATTATATATGGAGATTGCACAGGTGTTTTCTCACTTGTTTGATCTTAAACTTCATTGCTGTCAAAAATTTAAATGCCTATAGATTGGGTATTGTCATTCGTTTAGGAAAAACAACATAGAACCAGCCTTCACCCATTTCCCCTTGAATACTGTATAGTAATGACATTTGAAAATACAAGTTCTCCAATACAGCAAATGATGTCATAGAAATTTGGTGGGATAAAAACTTGACTTTACCATGGTAGCTGAAATGTATGGCTGGTGGGTTTGGTTTTCGGGTTGCTTGTTCGGTTGGGTTGGGAGGCAGCAGTTGGTGAAATATTCTGTAGTTCACTATAAATTATTCAGTGGACTGCAGGGAGTTGACAATGAGCTTTTCTGTCAGATACCGGGTGAAGTTAAACTTTGCTCATTTTTTTTTCAGACCAAAGAAAATTTACATTTCGTTCTCCAGATATTCCTTCTTCCTCAAATAGAATGACACCCCCAAGTACAAGAAGTCCTTACATAGATGGTTGTTCTCCAATTAAAAATTGCTCTCCTATGAGGCTTGGAGCCTGTAGAGGAGCTGCCCAGTATCAGACTTCTGTCATTAGAATACCAATTGCAGTTGAGAATCATGATGAGGATGAGGAAGACAAGGAAAACACTTCTCCAGCAGAAGCTCGGTTCCCAGAAATGGATAATGGAATAAACGTACATCAGGAAGACAGTGATACTTTTGCACATGGTACACATCTTGTCGTGGCAACTGTCTCTATTGCACCAGATCACTCAGAAGGTTGTCATCAAAGGTTGCCATCATTTCGGGATATAGAAGGCTTAAAGGAAAATAATACTGTAGACATGGCTGATGCAGCTGAAGTATCAGAGGAAAACACTTGGATAAAAGAAACAATTGGCAGTAGCAATACACCAATGACCAGCTTTATGACAGGCATTACTTTCAGCATTGAAAGCTCTCGCATGTGCATGTCACCTCTTGCAGAAAGCAGTGCAATTCCTTGTGACAACAGTAGTATTCAGGTAAAAATATATTTTTTTGTTTCTCTGTAAAACTGAGTTCAGCATAACTTGGAATACATATACTAATCTGAAAGTAATTGTTATTTTCTCTTATTGGACATGGCATGCAGGTGGTATTGTGACTTTTATCCCTTCCCTTCATCCCCTCTTTCAGTGGAGTTAGCATAGCAATTATTTTTGTGTTGCTATGTACATTAGTATATTTAATTGATCCAAACTAATGCCGACAGACCTGCTTACAATTTGCTTTTGTTATTAGCCATAGTTGGTTTGTTGGGTTAAGTTCTGTTAATCAAATGCAAATCATATCAGGTATCTGGGATTTATTTGAGTTAAATGATAATACATTTTTCAAGCCCTGCTTTTTCATTTCAGGTGGACAGTGGTTATAATACACAGACTTGTGGAAACAGCATTATGGATACTGCAGGGGCTGAAAACAGTTGCAGAGAAAATGATGTGAACACTATCGTGTTTCAGAATAAATCTCAGCTGCTTAGAGCAAAGGTAGGAGTTGTGAGGAAAAAAGTGATAGGCTTCCCATCTAAAGCATCCATTCCCCATTTTATTTGGTCCTGAGGGTAGAGACTGTCAGATGATAATAAAGATGTTAATGTTGTTTCGGAGACTATGTTGAATAAATGCAGGACAAATATCTTAAACTGCCAAAAAAAATTAATGTTTTATGATAAAAGCAAAGGTTGTTTTGGAGGAAACTGAGGTATATGCATGAATAGTAGTAGTTTGGCTGTTCATGACTATTGTAGTCTATCTCTAATTTTTGTTTCTTTTCTTCTTGCTGCATTCATTGCTAAGTTTTAAACTGGTGCCTGTGGAGAAGGACATTTTCTGGGGAAAAATTGTCTGCTGCTAATTTTTATAAACTTAGCAGCAGTCCTAGACCATACCTGGCATGCTGACTTGGTGAGGAACTTACTGCGTGGGTACAGTCTTTTTACAAGCCCTTTGAGGACCTATCTGAAAAACACATTACAAAAGACAATACATATCTAGCAAAGCTCCTAACCCCTTAATCTTGTGACTGATAGGAAAGAGTTTTACTTCTTCCAGAGAACCCGAAGCAAGGCTAGTTTCTTTGGAGAAGAGAGCAAAGATCATCTCCTCTCAGTAATTATGGTCACGTGATGCTACAAACGTAGTGGTTTATGGTCTCCTATGTCTTGAAAGTCCTTGAAGGGGAGACAGTACCGACCATTAGTACCAGACTATAAAAAACCTCAAGTAAACCCATTCAGCCCTGACTTCACTTCTGGATGTGACATGCTAAAAGCCACTTCTCTGCCAAGGGGAAGTGCTGACTGATGGTGTCTTACAGACCACTGACATCAAATTTTAAACTCTGTTCATTTAAGACCAGGACAAATGTGCCCTTACAAGAACAATAGATATCTATTTTGTCATTAATTTCTAAAAATACTCATCTAAGATCCTGCTCCGGTCACCCTGTTGGACATGGATTTTATGTGTGCATGTACTTACCAGAATCACTTGTCTGGTATCAAACCCGTCCTAGAGAGACTTGCCAATGTCACACAGCTGCCTTTTCCCACTGTTAGTCTTTGAACTGTTGGATCCTGACCTAAGCCAGATTTTGCATTTTAGATTAGGAGTAAAGTGTGAAGGCATTGTGCTTCATTCAGATTTTACAACTGAGAATCCCCAGGGAACGAAAAGAAAAAAGCACAGACATCGCTGGCTGAAAGATTGAAATCTGGCTCAGATTCAATCTGAGCTTCAGTTCAGACATTCATGTGAGCCCTTGAAATTAGGTAGTTCTTGTAGACAGCATGTTTCAAAGATGTGTAGAGAAAATGTGTTACTTCATTTCTTCCTCATTTCAGAAGAGTAGAATTGGTACTTAAGGTACTTACTATACCTGAAATTTGCAGATAGTAATCTTGAATCTTGTTTATTTTGGAGAATTTCTGTTAAGATAGTTTTAAAAATAACCTTTTCTTATTTACCTAGGAGTGTTCTGTTTTAAGCCATAAGGACAATCAGTTGCTGAGAACAAAATCTCCAGAGAAGCGATCCTGTTTTCAAAAAGCCAAAACACATAGCACAATATTTGGTCAAAATTCAACTTGCAACATTTCTACTTGGAAACATAAAAATGAAAATCAAGTTCAGGGATTTCACAAAAGTGGTATGTAGTTTTCTGATGGAGAACCTAATCTGTGGTTTCTAATAAATTTTTATACATATGACCTCAATTACCTGAATTATATATACTATTTTGATTTTCTAAAATGAAAATGTAATAAACTGTTTGGTATATATTAAGGGAGTTTTAAAATACTGTGAGATTTTTCAGGTCTTATTACGAAATTTAATAGTGTCATTAAGAGATCCTTTTTGAAAATTAAAGTGTCTAGATTTGGTACAGAGAAACATTAGGGGTTTTTTTCAGAATTGTATTCCTTCTGTGACTAGGGTGGATTCCATGAGCAGCCTAGGATAACCTGCATAGGAAACAGTGTAACTGCAAAATCATGTTTTAAGATTTGTCCCTCCTAAAGGCATGAGGGACATTCTTGTTTGTGGGAAAGAAAAAGTGGAAGGGTATTAGTCTGGTTTTGGATTGCTTGTCTCCAACCAGATATACTGTGTGGCTTCATAAATACTACCACTAGTACCAAGAGTAAGTCACTGGACAGAAGTGAACTGCTGGGGTGTGATGAGAGCAAATGCCAAGTTTAGTTCTCTTAAAAATAGAAAATGAGCTTTATGTAAAAATAAGCTGTTTAGCATTTCTCTGAACAACTTTTTCCTTGGTTTGACAGAAATCTGTGATGTTAGGTTTAAGTAAAATGTATTATTGGTTACCTTAAAAGATAGTGTTGTTGCTTTGGTATTTGTGTTAGTACTAAACTTGGAATTGATCACCTGACACTACCAGTGTCTCTGAAGAACACTTGTGTCCAAATTGATGCTCTGGTACTCTTTGGAAGGAACCTAAGAAGGTGCAATAAGATTCACTGGTCTTAGTACTATCACTAAGAAAATGGTGCAGCCTTTCTTCTAGAAAAGTAAACCATTATACTTTACTTTACTCTTATGTTTAATTCCTAGTACTATTATGTTGCTTACAGAAATTACCAAAATACTTAGATAAATCCTTAAAAATATAATTAACTTTTGCATGCCATTTTTTACCAAAAGTATTAATACAAGCAAACGTTTGATCTTTTCAAGAAAACTTTTTAATTAATTAAAATGATGGATTGAGGCAGGGGGTCAGAAGTCCAGAACTCCCTTTGTGTAATCAAATCAGATTTAGTTGAATTTGCTTGTATTTGTTTAAAAGAACTTTCTGGAATTTATAAATGTGAATAGGGGAAAAAATCCATATGGTAATCTTGTGGCCCTAATGACCAAGAGGTAAAGAAGAGGTCAGGGATACGCTGGTATTTCCAGGCTCTGTTTATGTAGTGCTCTGGTAAACTTTGTTGGATTAATGAAAAAGACAAGTCCATTCTAACCAGTGTTCCAGGTGAAGCAGTCTTCCTCTCTTTTCATAGCAAGGATGTCCCAGGATACTGGCTGGAATTTCTGCTTTCTGTTCTATATTCCACAGCCTACAGAAGAGCTTGTACCAAAGTGACAGATGCTGGCTGATGAGCAGCTTTTGGCACACTAGGCCTGAAACCTAGTGGTCAGATCTAAATTTGAAGGCAAGGCAGCATTTTAAAATAATCTCAAAAGAGAAGGTGTGAACAGAATCTCTTGGCATTAAAATCAAGGCGTTAGACCTGAGAGTTGTGTGTTGTTTGAACAGAACAGTTCCAGAAATATTTCCATTAATAATTTCCTAGTGAAGGCTTTCTGAAAAGCATATTCAAGAAAAAGGGAAACGTCTGTCTGCATCACTTGACTGTAGTCCTTACATTGCAAAAATAAATACAAAAAAAAAATTAGAAATCTAATGAGCAAACATGATGCGTATTATTTTTACTTCTGTAGCAGTTTAATCACTATTTCTGTAATTCTTGTGGGATTGACAGTAATGGAATCTAGTGTCATATATTAGCTGTTTCATTATCTTCAAACAGTACCCTACTAGAAGCTGGAAGTACACTGAATTGATAACTGTTAAGGAATGAATTTTGTTAAAAGCAGATGAACTTGGACTTCTGCAAAACATATTTTATATAATAGAGCCTTCAAAATGTTCTTAGCTTTAGCTTCTAAGTTTTGTCACTTAAAAGCAGGATACAACTTGTCTCAGTTAAAAGTTACATATGACCTTGTGTCGTTTCTGTTTCTCATGATAATTTTAACAACAATCAGTTGAAAGGACTGCAAAGGATTTATTTTTGCAACTGTGATTACTAAAATAGTAGTGTAAATATAATGCATGTTAAGCAGGGTGGCCCAAATTATGGTCTGTTTCTGAATTTTTCTGAGGTACATGTATAATTAAGATTTGGTTTTACTCTTTAACTAAATTTTTTGATTATTTTCATAATATGTTAAATGATCAGAGGCTTTTGAAGTATTCACAAGTAAAAAAGCAATCCCTAAAGTATTTAATTTCATCTTGTATTAGTATTTTCTTAAAGGTAAGAAAAGATAAGAGCAGAAATGGGTGAATGTGAGAAGTGATTAAGGATGCTCCCACCTGGATAGCCTGTATTTTTTGTCCTGTTTTGTAGTATTCAGTTAGATGGGAAATATTTATTTTATGAAAACATGCCTATTTTTTTATTATGTTTGTACAACTGATTTGTAGAAGAAACCTGCTGTGCAAATTACCATGGAAATCACTTGACCATTCTGTTTCTGTAGTTGTTCTTAATGCATTGGTTGGCACACATTGCACAAAACGGTCATTGTTTACATTAAATTAATATCACTAGTTTTAACGAGAGTCCTTTAACATGTCTAATTGTAAATTGAGTAGTGAAACAGAATAAAGACATTTCTTTAATACCTCTGTTGTTCAATTACTTCTTTCAGTTCTGTAGTGCTAAAGAGAATGCACAGAAGTGCTGACTTCTGTCACTCTCAAACCTTCCTTAAGGCTATTAATAAGAAACTCTACAATCATTTCTTCACTTTGCAGAAATATTTATTTTCACCCACAGGACAAAGGTGTAGATATACATGATTTTAAAACTTGTTCTGCATTCATAGTCATAAAAAAGTAGCTTTAAAAAAATTTTTTACAGATTATTAAAATGTGTATTTAAAAAGTAAACAAAACCTCCTCCTGGCATTTTTTTGCCCATAGGGAAAAAAACATAAATGCAAGTACTTGCGATTTCTTCTTAACTTTTACATCCAGCTATTTTTGTAGCTTCTTTTTCTTTTTCTCTGGTTCGTCCTTGCTGCTTTTCTCTGCAGAGAGACTTGCATGCGTATCATTTCCTAATACCTACAGTAAGAAAAAAACAGAAGTCAGAACATTTTAATTCAATTTTTGCTATCCTAGTAAAACTTGAGTTTACTCGTACAGACCTTTTACAAACACTGTGTCAACATCAGAAACTTCTGATTTAGATAATCACCTAAAAGAGAGTCTACCATCTTAGAACAATCATAGGTAGAACACTCACCTGAAATAAAAGCTGAAAAAGGCAAAGAGAAAAAAAACAGCAACCCTCCTTACAAAGCCAGCTGGTTGTTAGCACCCCAACCATCAGCTTGCATTAGGTTTACTTTGTGTCTGTTTCCAAACTGTCCCTCAGACTGGAGTCATGGCCACAACAGAAGCTCTTGACAAGCCAGAGCTGGTGAGCATAAGCAGAGGGCAGCTCAGCATGTGAATGCACAACAGAACACACCGGGCTCCTCTCTGCTACAATTTTTGTTGGCTAGCCCTAGTTTTTGAAATCACAAGGATTCACCTCAACCCAGGCTGAGGGATGAACAGATCAGAGCAGCACTGCTAGGAAGGACTTGGAGGCGCTGGTGAATGAGAGGCTTAACGTGACCCAGCAATGGGCACTCACAGGCCAGAGAGTCCTATGTGTCCTGGGGTCACATCAAAAGCAGCATGGGCAGCAGGGCCAGGGAGGGGATTCTGACCCACCTGCAGTGCTGCATCCAGCTCTGGGGTCCCAGCATAGGAAGGATATGGACCTGTTGGACTGAGTTCACAGGAGGGCCACAAAAATGATCAGAGGGCTGAATGAAGCAGCTCTTTTGTGAGGAAAGGCTGATAGGGTTGTTCAGCCTGGAGAAGAGATTCTAGGGAGACCTTTGAGCAGCCTTCCAGGGACAGGGGAGCCTACAAGAAGGCTGAAAAGGGACTTTTCACAAGGGCATCATCCAGTGACAGGAAAGGGGGGGAAAAGGCTTCCCCCTGCCCCAACCTGAAAGAGGGTAGGTTTAGTTTAGGTTTTAGGAAAAAATGCTTTATTCTGAGTGCTGAGGCACTGGAACATTTCCTAGAGAAGATGTGGATGCTCCACCCCTGGAAGTGTACAAGGCCAGGCTGGATGGGGTTTTGAGCAACCTGATGTCATAAAAGGTGTCCCTGCCTATGGCAGGGGATTGGAACTAGATGATCATTAAAGGTCTTTGCGACCCAAACCATTCTATGGTTTAAGCTCATACAACAGCATGAAGATCAGAATGTATTTACATGTGTTTGGAACACATGTAAATTATATATTTACATGATTTCTCAAGGAAAAAAAGTAACCATGTTTGACTGTATCAACAGTCAAGAAAGAAGCTCTTGCTTATTTTGGGTTGTCTTTTTCCTGTGTGATAAGGGATATTCAATTGACGCAACCATCTGCCAAGAAAGTTACATGTACCTTACTTTAAGAGCATGATTTTGTAATGTCATGCAAAATACTTACCAGGCTCAAGTGTGAGAGCAAGTTAAAACTCCCTGTGTCCCAAATGCACAAAGAAGCTAGAACTGAAAAGTCTTGAGACTAGGGATAGTTACTAGGACATTAGAGTTCTTACAACATTATCAAGAGAATTTTTATATTGTGGAAGTTGTGTAAGACAGAACTGTCATTGACACCCAGCAGTCATACAGAGCGGAGCCACCCATGTCAGTTACATTGTAATTCACTGGAGTAAAGAGAACATCCTACCAAATTTTGGCAGATTTTCACAGGGATGTTTGATTACAGAACTGTGAAATTCAATAAATTACTTCAGCAAATCATTATCATTTCCAACAGTGGAAATATCCTGATAGGCCCAGAAGAGAAGTTCAATTTAGAGGGCTCTATTCTTTTCAACAGCCAGTAAAGGCAGACCTGTGTTTTTTTGAGAGTAGATATGAAGCAATCATTACAAGCTGCTGCTAAATTATGTTTTTTTCTTCTGGGTTAAATTTCAATTTTACCACATGATGATTTTTTAACATTCCTGAAGGGTAATATGGTTGTAAGAATTTTGTGCTTTACCTTGGGTTCTACCAAGACCATCCGCATTTTCTGATGTTGGATGTTGGAATCATCTAACATAATGTTCACTTTAACTTTATCAAATACACATAATGTTGTGTCTTCCACAGTAAGTGATGGCACCTGAAAGTTCAAATTTTGTATAAATGCTCACTATTTGCAACAGTTTATGTTTTTATACAAATAAATATTTTTTGTATGAAAATAGCACTGTTACATGTAAATAACCAAAAATTACTGTAGTAAATATTCAGTGTTGTAATGTGTGGTACATGCATTTTCTGCAGTAATTAATTAGATAATTAGATGTAGGTACTATCTATTACAGAAACAAATTCCTGTTAGAACCTACTTATTTAGACTTACTAAGACTACAGTGGCATTCATTACTTCTAGAGATTAATGAACTTGCATTATGATGAACTCTTACCCTTCTAAATCCACCTAGAAGAGAGTTCAGTCATTCTGCTTGCTTACCAAATCAAAAAAATAAAGGTGTTTAAGAACAAGCTTTAAGAATAATAGTAAGAACATACCTCACTGTTGTACTCCAGTTTTGGTGTTGGTTTATCTTTTTCTTCAAAGAAGACTGTTCCTTCTAACCCATACCTGGGAATCAGAACCACAATCGCATTTTTTCTTACAAATAATATATAAGCATCTTCATTTACTATTCCCTTTGTTTTGAAGAACAGCTGTAACAAAAGCAGAACACATAAATAAGAAAAAAAAAGCACTAGAACATTCTCTTCTGAATAACAAATACACTATCTCAGAAAAACAAAACATTCAAATACACATCTATACTTAGTGATAATTACACAGCATATCCTGAAAGCAGATTTTAAAAAAATCACACAAACTATTCATAACATTACTGTAGGATTAAGCATTCATATTTATAAAAGCACAAAACTAGAAGAATCCTCAAGATGCCATTCTGAGTTTTTCAGAAGGAGCAAAATAAGCTTTTTGTCAGAAGCATCCCTCAGCCTTTATCATTTCTGCACTCTTGCTTGGTTTTGCCTTAGCATTGTCCATAGTTCAGCATAACATCTCAGAACTACTTACCTGTGTATGGAACGCCACAGAGGCTCTTTGTGCATATTGTGCCATTTTATGTCGGTAATTGAGATTTTTGCACATCTCTGCCAGTTTGTGCTTATCTGTGAGTTCTGGGTAAGTACTGTCTGCTCCTATGGCCACTGCCAAAAGCCGATGGACTATGATATCAGCATACCTGCAAAGATGAGGTTAAAATCATCAGTGACATAGTAAGACATAGGTTTTAAAAATTAATAAAAAAATTTCTGAACATACGTTTGTTTTTGTGAATCTTACAGATTTAAGTTTTTGTAATAATGACGGTCTGCTGGCAACTCCCTCTATTAATTCAGCATCCATCTCTTTGCTGACCAAAGATGCACTGCAGAGGCAGAATACTGTTATGTTTGCTAAGATAAATTCTTTATTGTGCCAGAAAAAGAAACAAAGTTGTATTTTTGCACTAAAGAATGATCTTTCACCATGGCATTTTAAGCCAATCCTTCTTCCCTTTCCCATGAAATTAGACAAATCTAGTGTAGAATAGTATTTCAGTGCCATAGATCTGCAAAGCATATTCAAATTTGAACTTCTTGTTATGTAACTTATCAGAATTTTCTGGTAAGAACTAAAATTTACCATTTGGACTCCTAGAAGTTCTACAAATTATCCATATAAATGCATAGGAATTTTAATCCACATTCAAGAGATTTCACTTGAAATGTTTCTAAGGAGCACAATAACAATTATTTTCTTCAAAACTCAGTGACTTCTTGGTCAGATGCAAAAACTAACATAAACATACTTTTCCAAGAAGTATGATTTCATTGCATGCAACAGCTGCCAATTGCAAATTCCCAATTACCAATGTTTTCATATCGAAAATTCAGTCTCCTCAAAATTTAAACACAGTTTCCATCTCAAAAATGAGTGAGCAAACTCTGCCTCAGTCTATGGCTAAGACTACTGCTGACTGACCTTGAAGTGCATTTCTATGCCAGATATGTGCATTAGAAATGTATTCCTGTTGTATTTTTTTTAAATGTTACTAACCCTAGGAGTTGTGGACAGTAAACCTGGGAGTGTACATGAAGATGGACTGCCATGTAAGCCGCTGCTGTTTCAGCTGAAATCTAACGCTGAGCAGAAACTTTTTTTTTAATGGACAACACCACCATTTCTTCACAAATAAATCACTTATTTCTTTCTGCTGAAACTTTTCTAAAATACAAGTACCTTCTAATAGGTGAGGTAAAATGAGTATAAATAGGTGAGGCTAAACCATAGTGATGAAAATCATTATCCATTCCTGAGCAGAAATATACAGCTTGCATCATGCAACGAGTGGTCAAAATTCGCAGCAGTGTATTTAGGTAGGGGAATGTAGGAGATTCAGCTTTGTCTAATGATTCAGCTAAAGCTTTTGCTGAATCTGTCTTAATTTCCAAATTCTGAAAGGAGAGAAGAAAAGAAAAAAGGTCAAGCATTCCTAGCAAATATTAAGAATATAAGCAGAAATGTAACAGCTATATCTAGGATAATCTTAGCAACTGGCACAGGTATAGCACCTAATAACATGATGGAATGCTACTACTACAAAAGCAAACAAACAAAATCCATCCATGCACAGGTCCCTCCATTATTACTAGTGCACTATGCAAAAAACAAAATGCTGAGTCAGTAGCCTAGGAATTCAGAAAAGACCATTCTGAACTAAGAAATACTTTATGACAATATTAACAAGGTTTTATTTCCTTTGGTTTGATTTTTCTATCCCTTCATTAAATCAGAAATAATGTAAAAAAACCTCCAGTTTTTTATGCCACACGAAGATTCTCATCCAAGCACAAGGTAAGCAATTGACTTTATGGTATTTCCTCTGCAAAATTACTATAATGTGTACTTGGAAAATGTAAAACTGGTACTGTGTATGACATTTTGTCCCCTGTTTGCCAGTGCTCTCTGATAAAAATTCAAGTAGTGTGAAAATACATAATACTTTTTTAACTTCCAGAAACACAGGTAAATTTCATCACATGATCAGCTGAATGCTCTTTCCATCACATACAGCACTGACAATAAAGTATGATCCAGAGATCAAATTATACCTGTATTATGGTAACATAATAGCATTTTTAAAAAAAAAGTATAAATACAGTATATTAATATCTAATTGTGATGATTGTGTCAAAAGCAGTAAAAAAACACTTTGGTTAATTTAAAAAAACATTTACCTATGCACAGGAATTTAGCTTTCCAAATAAAACAGTACTTTAAAAATATTTTTCAGAACACAAATTAAATCATTATCATTATTCCAGTTTTACAGCAGTGGAAAATTAAATAGGCTAGGTTTAGACTTGTCTATTTCACACTGAGAGAATATGAAAGTTTCTCTCTTGACCTCAAGAAAAAAAAAGGGGTGGAGAAAGAGCTGAAGGGAAAGGAAATGTGAATATACAGTAACTACACAGTAACTACAAAATCAGAAGTTTAGTTCAAATAGAAGATCTTGAAATTGGGAAAGTAATTTTTTCTCTTCAGACTCCTTAATTAAATTAGACTTCTTTCAGGCTAAATAAACCTCTAGCTGATCTATGGAGAAGATGGAAACTATAAACATATTTTCTTACTTCCTAACTTTAAGAGAAACATGTTACTTGATGTGATCAATTTTTAAGTACATCAATAATGTATGTTATCCAAAGCCAAAAACTGTCTCAAAAATCACATGTGACTTGGTGAGGAGAGACAGCTCACAAGTGTTACAATGTCAGACTTAAGAGAGTGGCAAGTTTTTTTTACCTAAGAAAGGTTTTAAAAAGCACAATTCTTCCTTTCACCTAGAGGTATAATTATCCTGCTACAAATACCAGGGATTTCCAAGTGTAGCTGATACACTTTAAAAATACTGCTTTCCAGCCCTTATTCCTAGGTAAGTGGCCAACCAGAGAGAAAATACAGCTTTTGATAATTAATTCACTTAATTAGCATGGTAAAAAACTTGCCTTGGACTTTGCAGCCTTTACAAGGATGTCGTAATTTGATGGGGGAGGAGCGGGATGTTTCCGGAGCAAGGCAAACTCTGGGAACTCATCATAAATTTTTTGTGCTACAGAAATATTGGCAAGCAACATGAACTCTTCAACCATGGAATTTGTCTCTCTATCAAGATAAATATTTTATATTGTTAGAAAAGCATTACACATTTACTTTGAGTGCCTAATGAATAGACATTCCACCATCCTAACAATGTTATATAATATTAACTAGTGGTTTTGAACATTATATAAGTAGGCAAGCAATTTTAAGACTAAAAACAATGCTTATTAAGCTCCAAATACCAAATTAGAAGAAAAAAAAAAACACCCTGAAATATTCTAAAACATTAGAATCAAGAAAAATGCTCATTAAAATGCCTGAAAAAACCAACAGTTAAACCTCTTGCCTTCCTCCTACAAAGTTCACATGAAGCATAGAGTTCAAGACTCGCTAAATAAAAACTGTAGTAAAATATAGAGGAATTCTCTTTCTGACTATCAGCTTGACCAAAGAAGATGTGGATGCTCTATCATTGGAAGTGTTCAAGCACAGGCTGGGTGGGGCTTTAAGCAACTTGGTCGAGTGGGAAGCGTCTGGGCCCATGGCAGGGGGGTTAGAACTAGGTAGTCTCTCTTCCACCTCAAACTATCCTCTCATTCTGTGATTGCCCTGAACTATTACAGGAACTTAGTAAACCATTAAATGTTGCTACTTAAATATGTCTTTAATTCTATCCCTACCCTGAATTGACTAACAAATAAAATGCATACTTAAGCTCCTTAGTCTGTAGATCAATAGGATCATGAGTTTCACTGTCCATGTGGAAACGAACTTCTGGTGACGCAAGTGTCAAGGCTCTGCAACACAGTAAGTGGTATTAAAAAATTACAGTAAAGCAGACAGAGCAGCTGAGCTGCAAGCCTGTAAGATCATCTGGGTTTACCATGACACTGTAATTTAAAATTAGCAGAAATTAAAAATAAAATTGTGCAATTAAATGTTCAAATTTGCAGGAAATGTCATTGAATACACACCATAGAAGCTCCTAAAATTTCAAACGATACCCTCTAGTTGTGCTTTTATGACTCTGTGAGATCCATATTGATTGATCTCGTGAAGAAAAAGTTAATATCCCAAATTTATATACTTTGGGAAATAAGGATAAGCATTCTTATGCAAATCAAAATGGCAAATTTTCACTAGAAAAATGGACACAGAGCCATAATATATTTTGACAGCAACAGTCAGAAAAAAAGGTGGGGGAAAAGGTAACAAGGACACTGCAAGGCTTACCCATTATCAATTCTTTTCTTCTTCAGAATTTTTGCTAATCTGTTTAGTCCACGTAGGCTGGTAGTAATATCATCATTCATAGCTGCTGAATCGATTCTCATCTGTGCTTCAGCATATGTAAGAGAAGCCTTGAAGGGGTTAAAAAAAACCAGACATCATGATACATAATTGAACACTCTAAAAGAAAAAAAAAACCCATAGTTCTTGCAGAACATGCAGCTTGCTGTCATAACTTGGTTCACAATACAAAGCTTCACATTCAATACCTAAATGTCTGTTATTCACAAAGAATAATGGACAAATGAGGACAGATCTTTGCAAGATATTAAGATATACCAGGATTTACAGTGGGTTTTTTTTTTTGCTGATCACATATGTTTTATACATTGGAAGTCTAATTTTCAGAAATGTATTGAACATCCACAGAATCCACTGAATTTAAGTGATTAGCTGGTACGTATCAGCCATGTCCTATATGCATCATACACACAGTAACTGCACACATACGCGCTGCAGCCTTAGAGGCTGAGAAGAACACTGAAGCATCAAACATTTTATTTTTATTTATTTTACTTATTTCAG